>OVBE01001479.1:209-36432 GCA_900406425.1 Iberis pinnata
ACCTACGGATTTCCCTAATGCCTGACGTTTTTATATTATAAGTTTAAAACCGCTTTTTAATTACCGTTTTGATTCAACAAACCAAAATCTTATTATCTCTTTAGCCATCTTCGACTTTTAAACTGATCGTTGCACTCTGGTCTCTGTGGTTCGATACCCTATCTTTACTACTTTGAACTGTTCTCTGCAGTAATAGACTAGGATTAAATTCTAGCCCTATCAGTTTGCGAAAATATCGACAACTCGTCCGAGTGTCATCGCGTCTCAAATAGATCATAAAATTGTCGATGCACACGTCTATAACCTGATACGACAATCCAAGCTCGGATACAAGTTTTTGTATCTTGTAATATGAACCTGAAGCATTGTTATCCTCTGACAAGATATCTCTCACAAACTTGGCTATTGCGTCAACCGCATCCTCAGACAAATTAGAATATATCTTTATTCCCATCAACCTACTAGCAAATGATAAAGGCGAATGACCATCTCTACATCCACTATATAATGGTTGATTTGCTGCATCTAACATATAAAAAAACCGATGTTCTTCTAAATTAGATTCTTCATATAAAACCTACGTCGTCTCTATAGTTTCTCTATAAACTTCATTAACCATTTGAACTGTACCAACCCCGAAACCTAATTTCGTTCTAGGTTACTCTATCCTATAGACAAATAGTTCGCTAGCGGTACTACTACCAACATCAGCATGTCTTTCTCCATGTAAATACCAAATCTTATACCCTGACATAAATCCACTGCAATACTAGCTAGTGATTCCATACTAAATCTATCATGATATTATGAGAATTCCAACATAAGGTGTATGAACTTTTTAACTTACGACTACTTTATGCATGAGGTTGTCGACATGCTAATTCCAAGAATTCGCAAACGCCATGTGCATATTCGTCATTTAAAAGTTTTGTGTCTTCATTCATCCTTTCACCATCCATACATGATCGAAAATAGGGAGTAGACATTGTTTTAAGATTGTTTGGGATGTTTGTGAATGGAGAATGAGAGTTCTGGTTTTTATTGAATATCTATCTGTCGGATTCATCCGTCAGTAATATTGAATATATTCGTTGGCAAGGGCTTCAAACAGCTACTTTGCACCGGTTATATAATCTGACGGAATTTTTGACTGATTATTGACAGATTTTTTCATCAATAATTTGTTGATATGCCGTCAGTAATTACTTACGGACATTATACCGTCAGTAATTACTGACAAAATTTCCGACAGATGATATATGTCAAATAGTCGTCGATAATCCATCAGTAATTACAGACGGACGGCTGTCCGTCATTACGTCTGTTTGAATTATCTCTGTTTTCTTGTAGTGATATTGTAGACTGCCCACAAAACATGAACCGAGTTTGGTTCAGTATAAACCAAATGTGGTTTTTTAGTATAAACCGAATAAACCAAAAATCAAAAGTATTCAAATTAAATCAAATAAAAAATTAAAGTAGATATTGTATTAATATGGTAACAATTTTTTTTATTAATCGTAAAACTGGAAGGAAAAAAAACAAACTGAAACCAACCCAATTATTTGATTGAACGCCTTAAATTCATCCATCGCCTATTAGTATGAGTTGATTTCACTATATCTCTTACAATAGTATTTTGCCCCGTTTAATTTCCAATTTGAATTATATTCTTTTTAATATTGGGTTCATGAGAGACCAAATAATCAACCAAGCTTTTTATTGGGCTATATTGTATATTATGTATATGGGCTTTGGATTTGAGTACATATTGTAGTATATAAACACATTACGCTGCAACTTGAATAACAGGGAAAATCTATTTACTTCTTCTAAGAATTCTACATGGTAGCAGAGCCTCCAACCTAACTTCTATAGGGTTGTAAGCTCGATTTTCTTTAAAAATGGCTGATGCTCGTCGCACAATCACGCCTTACGATCTCACTTCCGGCGATAATCCGGGTACTTTGATCTCTAAACCGCTTCTCAAAGGACCTAATTACGATGAATGGGCTACCAATTTTTGCTTAGCTCTTAAGGCATGCAAGAAGTTTGGCTTCGTAGATGGTGCAATACCGCAACCCGCAGAAACTTCTCCTGATTTCGAAGACTGGACAACACATAACGCCTTAGTTGTCTCATGGATGAAGCTTACCATCGATGAGAATTTCTCTACCACCATGTCTCACATGGATGATGCACATGAGCTTTGGACTCATATTCAAAAAAGATTTGGCGTTATGGACAACGCGTTCAACATCTCAAGGCAGATCTCGCGACATGTCGTCAAAAGGGTTTAGTAATTAAGTCTTACTACGAGAAACTGACTCAACTTTGGAGGAGCTTAGCCGATTATCAACAAGCTAAGACTATGGAGGAAGTTCGCAAAGAAAGGGAATAGGATAAACTCCACCAATTTCTCATGGGTCTCGACGAAACCGTTTACAGATCCGTCAAATCTGCCCTCTAGTCACGTACTCCTCTCCCCTCTCTTGAAGAAGCGTACAACACTCTTATACAAGATGAAGAGTCTAAGTTCATAGGTCGTATGCATGAAGACAAGGTAGAAGGTATTAGCTTTGCTGTTCAAACCATAAAACCTTCTTCTGCATTTCAGGAAAACAGAACAGGCTCTGTTTCGTGCACTCACTGCGGGCGTAACGGACATACTTCAGATCAGTGTTTTCGATTAATCAGATACCCACCATGGTATGAAGACAAATATGGAAAAAGGAGTTCTGCTTCGGGCTCGCGTTCTAGCTCTGTGAATGCTTCCAACAGCCGTGGTCCTTCTCGTGATTATTCCCGAGTTTCTTCTGCTGCTGCTCACCATGTCTCTGCTGCTTTTCCTTCCCTCACTGATTCTGATCGTCTAGGCATCAACGGGTTAAGAAACGCACAGTGGCAGCAATTGGTGAATTTTTTGGATGAGCGTACACCTCTTGCTTCTGAGAAACTTACAGGTAATTATATTCTAGAATCTTGGATTTTCGATTTAGGAGCATCAAATCACATGTCTGGTTCTCTAGAGTTCTTGGATAATGTTATTGACATGCCTCTTGTTATGATACGTCTTCCTAATGGAAGCTATACTACATCAATTAAACAAGGCTTTGTTTCCCTTGGATCATCTCTGAAACTACAGACCGTTTACTATGTCCCTGGATTGCAATGTCATTTAGTCTCAATATCACAGCTTACAAGAGATAGCGGTTGCTTAATATAGTTTACTGACCAACTTTGTATCGTCCAGGACCGCATCACTATGATGCTGATTGGAGCGGGTAGAAAATCTCATGGACTTTATTTTCTAAGACAAGTGGAGATCGCATCAAACGTTACTGTCTCTGCACAATCTTCCAGCGCACTTTTGCATAACCGTTTTGGACACGCATCTTCTGCTGCTTTAGATATGTTGAACCTTTCAGATTTTTGTAGTCATTCTTTCGAGTTAAAACTTTGTGACATTTGTATTCGATCTAAGCAAAGAAGAGAGTCATTTCCTCTTAGTACTACTAAGACATCTTTTGCGTTTGAATTGGTTCATTGCAATTTATGGGGTCCGTATCGAACTACTGCTTTATGTGGATCCCGTTATTTTCTCACAATCTTGGATGATTATTCTCGAGCCGTATGGATATATTTACTACCATCAAAACAAATTGCTCCTGAACATCTTAAGAACTTCATTTCCTTGGTTTCTTGTCAATTTATGAAACAAGTGAAAACCATTCGAAGCGACAATGGTTCTGAGTTTTTGTGTTTAAACTCATTCTTCGCTCAACAAGGCATTATCCATGAAATGTCTTGTGTTGGCACTCCACAACAAAATGGTTGTGTTGAGAGGAAACACCGTCATATACTTAATGTTGCTCGTGCCTTGCGGTTTCAAGCATCGTTACCTATTGAGTTTTGGTGATATTGTGCTCTCACCGCTGGCTATTTAATTAATCGAACTCCCTCTCGGTTTTTAAATGGTCGTAATCCCTTTGAAATGATTTATGATTGTCCTCCTCCGCTTACTCATCTTCGCGTTTTTGGTTGTGCTTGTTATGTGCATAATCAAAGACATGGCGGAGATAAATTTGCAACCCGAAGTCATAAATCTATCTTTATTGGTTATCCGTTTGCTCAAAAAGGCTGGCGGATTTACAATCTCGAAACAAAGAAGATCTCTGTCTCCCGCGACGTAATATTTGTTGAAACTGAATTTCCATTTTCTAATCCACCTCTGCAAGTTCCTGTAATTACAGATTTGGATCACTCTGCAGTCTCTTACAATCACGATGATGATGACTTTCATCCACCAGTGTTTGTACCTGAAAATGAACCTGTCCAACCTACTGTACCAGCCACACCTACGACTTCTCCTCACGCTCAACCTGAGCTCAAACCACCAGCCTCAACACAGCCTGCAACTCCTGCCACTGTACCTATTTCCGTCACTAATTCTACACCAGACAAACAACAACTTGGCAGAGGACATCGGGTTCGTAAAGCTCCAAAAAAATTTGATGACTATGTCACTCACGTTCTTCATCAAAAGCCACAACACCCGCTGTCTACAATGGTTCATTACACTGCTAATCCCAGGTTCTCTTCTACATATAATGCATATGCCATGTCTGTTTCTATTCACACAGAACCTCGTCACTATAAAGATGCAGTCACACAAGCTCATTGGCGCCAAACAATGGCTGATGAGATTGATTCTCTTGAAAGAAACAATACCTGGACAGTGGAACCATTACCCAAAGGTAAACGTGCTCTTGGTTGCAAACGGGTTTATCGGGTTAAGCTCCAAGCTGATGGAACTCTTGAGCGACATAAGGCTCGTCTAGTTGTTCTTGGTAATCACCAAACTGTTGGTGTTGATTTCACCGATACTTTCGCACCAGTAGCAAATATGGTAATAGTTAGGACATTTAGTCAACAAGCTGTATCACTTGATTGGGAAATCCATCAAATGGACATTCACAACACGTTCTTACACGACGATTTATGGGAAGAGGTCTGTCCAATGTCAAGCCTCTGACTTTTCCACTTGAAAAAATCATAAACTTGCTTTGGTGACTGGTGATACTATGCCTGACCCTTCCCGCTATCGACGACTTATTGGACGACTTATCTACCTCAGCGTCACTCGTCTGGAGCTCTCATATTCCACACATCTTCTCTTGCAGTTCATGGCTGAGCCCAAGCTAGCTCACTGGCACGCTGCTCTTTGCATCGTTAAGTACATTAAAGATCATCCGGGACAAGGTATTTTAATGTGAGGAAATACGCCTCTGGTTCTTAATGCTTGGTGTGATTCTGATTGGGCTTCGTGCCCGCTTACTCGCCGCTCCGTAACAGGTTGGTTTATTCAATTAGGAGGGTCTCCCATTTTGTGGAAGACGCGAAAACATGATGTCATGTCTCGATCTTCGGCTGAAGCATAATACCGAGCAATGGCCGACACTGTTTATGAAATTATGTGGCTTCGCGAACTCCTACCAGCTCTCGACATTTGCTGCACTAAACCAACTCTGTTACACTCCAATAGTTATCAACCTCACTGCTAACCCGGTTTTCCATGCTCAGACAAAACATGTCGGATTGGATTGTCACTTCATTCGGGATGAGATCGTTCGAGGTACGATAGCTACAAAACATGTCTCCTCTGCCTCTCAATTAGCTGATATTATGACCAAAGCTTTGGCTAGAAGAGAGTTTGAAGATTTCATGCTCAAATTGGGTGTTCTCGATGTACACACGCCACCTTGAGGGAGGGTATTGGACTATATTATATATTATGTATATGGACTTTCGATTTGAGTACATATTGTAGTATATAAACACACTAAGCTGCAACTTGAATAACAAGGAAACCTATTTACTTTTTCTAAGAATTCTACACTTTTTCTTACTCAAATTGTTTTTCTAGATTGTAATATGTTGTATGGCCTAGACCATCTATATATGAAAAGAGATAGAACATATATTTCAAAGTATTAAATTAAAATTTTGTATGTTGGAGGAAAAAAAGAAGGAATAAAACGTTTCTAAGATATTCACACATACACGGATGCTCTGGAGTTTCCACATTTTTCATATATTTGTCACTTGTGCATGAATTGTTACAAAAAAATCCAAACATGTACGAAGATGTGTGCTGCAATGAATGGTAAAGTTCTAAGAGAAGTATGATTTAGCCATCCTACTAAAAAAATTAGTGTTTATATGCTTACACATCAAAGAAACACTTGTCAATATAAGCCTGTTTTAAAAGAAAGCACAAGGTACATATAAAATAAATACTAGCAATCAACCAAAAAAAATTACAAGTCATAGTTTCCTAGAGACCACAATCTATCCATAGAAATATTTATTTTTTTAACTTAAAACTGATTAAAAATAAACAAACAGACGTGAGTCCAATATGACTATATGTATAATGTTAAACATCTCATCAACATTATTTTAGAACTCTTATCAACAACCAAGTAATTAGAATGTATATTTATGTGTAAATTATAGTATATTTTAGATTTTGTTTTCAACATGTAAAACTCTAATGCAATATAAAAGAATTACTGAGATTTAGTCATAAAACACAAATTTCAAAATATTATAGATATCTTTTATGAAAGTCTGCAATCAAGGAGCTGATGGAATCAGAAGACTGTTGCAGATTTGATCAAGGAGATGATGAAATCAAAGGACTGATGGAGACTAGAATTAATCAGCGAACATTGAAACGAATATTGTGTGAAGAAGATCTTAAGAAGATATGATAGTTAAAATTTCGAAACAAGATAGATGCTGAAGATAGAAGTTCGAGAAGATTTGATTTGAGAAATCAAAACAAGGAAAGAGATATTGTGAGAATATCGTGGAAGAAGATATTCAAGAATGGAAAGAGAATTCTGATGTGATTTGGGTGTTAGAAAATATTCCTTAGGGTTTTGGGTAGTGTATAAATAAAGAGAAAAGTGATTATTAGGGTTAACACTTTTGCTCTTTATTCTTGCTAAGGTTAGTGATTCAATTCTTGAAAGTAGAGTGTTGTTTCTGGTGAGTGTTCTCAAGCCTAAGAGAGGATCATGAGTTGAGTGGTTGAGGAGGCTGTGTGTTTGTTAAACTTTAGGTGACAATCTAGTAGAGTATAAGATTGTATAAAACTTGTTTGGGTTGAGTCTTTGTAAGAAAGATCAAACAAATTAAGTTTAATAAAGAAGTAATTGTTGTGTTAAACAGAGCTTTGATTTGTTTATTATCCTTCATACATTTTTAATTGGTATCAGAGAAGATCACCGACTAAAGGATTTGTTTATCCTACAACATGTGAGATCTTGTGGCAAGTATGGAGAATAATCAACAATTTGTTATGTTAAACAAACCACTGGTATTGGATGCGGATAACTATGGTTNTTCATTCAGAGCATTGACATGGATGCTTGGATTGCTGTTGTTGAAGGATGGGATCCGCCAATGAATCTGAATGCAGAAGGTGAGAAGATACCAAAACCAATGAAAGACTAGACGTTGTCTGAGAAGAGTGCGGCTAAGGCAAACTCACAAGCACTCACTAAGATCTTTACATCCCTACCTATTGATAAATTCACTAGAGTTCAAGGGTGTACAAAGGCTAAAGATGCTTGGGATATTTTGAAAACCTCCTATGAAGGTACATCAAATGTGAAGCGTACTCGTATTGATATGTTGGCATCTGAATTCGAGACACTCACAATGGATGAGCATGAAATGGTGAATCAATTTAGTAGGAAGATAAGCAGGATAGCTCATGAAGCCTTGGTACTAGGTAAGACCTACAAAGACAAGAACTTGGTGAAGAAATTGCTCAGAAGTCTGCCAGAAAAATTCCAGCCACACATCTCTTGATTCAGACACTATGAAGTTTGAAGAAGTGGTTGAAATGATGCAAGCATATGAGCTGAAAATCAAGAGGAAGGAGATGTTAGCTGATAAGGGAATCGCACTTGTAGCCGCAGAAAAGACTACTAATCAGGAGGCTGATCTGGAAGACAAAGTTGGACTAATCGTCAAGAAGTATTTCAGAAAGATTGAGAAAGGTCAAAAGAAGAGTAATTTAAGTTTCAGGACAGATCAAGATAGAGATCAGAAAAAAGGAGAAAATCAGTATCTTGAGTGTGAAGGTTTAAGACATTTCAATTCTGATTGTCCGACCTTGAAAAAACGTGGCACTCTTCAATGCTTGAGTATAAAGGCTATGACGACCAGGACTAACTGTGTTGGAAGAACAAGAGGAACTTGGAATGATAAGTCATTCGTAAGTTGGAGTGAGAGTGACTCTGAGGATGAAAAAGAAGAAGGGAACATTCTGAATAACTGTGTCTTTCTTGGGCATAATTCATGATGATGTAGAGGACCAAGAGATTGATGAGGAAGAGAATTTCTCATTGGAGGAGGATAACATGATTCTAGTTGAGCATTTGATCCTGAAAAGTAATGAGGTTAAACGGTTGACTGATTTACTAGAAGCTGTTACTAAGGAAAAAACATATCTCCAGGAATTGTTACACAAGGAAAAACAGAAGAGTGAACTTACTAAAGGAATACTGCAAGAACAGTTAAGGAACATCAAGATGTTGAGTAATGGTATAAAGGATCTGTACAAACTGCTGTATGTTGGGAAGATGGGGAATGATCACTGGGGTCTAGGATATAATGGTGGAAATCAGGTTAAAGAGACCAAGTTTGTTAAAGGACAAGGAAGTATGGGGGTGAATCATACATCTCACAGACAAAAAGCTATGGTTCAGTCATCTTAAAGACTTGATTTTGTCTCAGGTTGTTGGTATTGTGGAAGACTAAAGACTGTTTCTTAACAAGGTGTCTTATCTTAAAAGACAGAAACGTGTGTTTAAGGATAACAAGATGCGAAACAGAGCATGGATTCGCAAAGGTGACTTATACTCAGAGACACATAAGGGTGTTAACCTGAAATCAACACAATCAGACAATCAGATGGTCTGTCATGTGGCATTCTTAGTAGAGGAAAACGTAACTGAAACTTCATGGTATTTTGATAGTGGCTGTTCACGACATATGACTGGGATTCAAGGAAAATTAAATGAGTTTCAAGAAGTTTCAGCTGGCAAGGTGTCATTTGGTGATGGATCTAAAGGAAAAATCAGAGGCAAAGGTATGACAGGTGGGAGCGAGCCTGAACTCTCTGATGTTTATCTGGTTGATGGACTCAAAGTAAATTTGATCAGCATCAGTCAGCTGTGTGATGAAGGACTAGAAGTTACCTTTACCAAAACATCATGTAAGCTGTTAATGACTTGGGAATGATCAAGTTGGAAGGTCAAAGATCAGGTAACAATTGCTACATGTGGAGACAGCAAAACAAATGTCTGAGTGTATCTCAAAGTTTTGAAGCACAATTATGGCATCAAAAACTTGGTCATTTAAATATGAGGAAACTAGTCAAAATTGTAAATCATAAGGTTGTTCGAGGTGTTCTAAGGATACAATCATCAGACTCATTTGTTTGTGGACCATGTGCCCATGGAAAACAAATTAGAGCATATCACAAGTATGTTCCTTATGTCAAAACTTCAGAACCATTAGCCCTTGTGTATATGGATCTGATGGGCCCTATACAAGTTGAAAGCTTGACTGGAAAGAAGTACATACTTGTGGTTGTTGATAACTTCACCAGGTATACGTGGGTTTGATTTTTGAGAGAAAAGTCTGAGACTTTGGAGAGTTTTAAAATCTTGGTGTTGCAACTCAAGAATGAGAAGTGTCGAATCAAAACCATAAGAAGTGATCATGGAGGTGAATTACAGAATGAGCTGTTTGATGTGTTTTGTCAAAATCAGGGCATTGAACATCAGTATTCAGCACCTAAAATACCACAACAAAATGGGGGTGGTGGAAAGGAAGAACAAAACCTTGCAAGAAATGGCTAGAGCAATGTTACATGGAAATCAAGTTGCTAAACACTTCTAGGTGGAAGCAATCAACACTGCTTGCTATATCATCAATCGTGTGTATGTTCGCAAAGGATCCAACAAAAAACCATATGAGATGTGGAAAGGAAAGACACCTAGTTTGGGTTACTTTCATGTGTTTGGTTGTATTTGCTATATCCAGAATGATAAGGATCAACTTGGGAAGTTTGATTTCAGAAGCGATGAAGGTTTTTTTTTAGGATATTCAGGCACTAGTATGGCGTTTTGGGTGTTTAACAAGCGTACCAACATGGTTCATGAAACTATTAATGTGGTTTTTTATGACTATTCATCATCCAAAATAATGATTCATAAGATAGTTGAACCATTTTCTTCAGAACAAAAAGGTGATGTGTCTTCTGGTACGAATGTCCCAACCCCTTCACAACCTGTTTTCACTTTGCAAGTACACATGAATCACTCCAAACAAGATGTGATTGGTGAGATCCAGGGGGAGAGGGTTACAAGAGGAAAACAGATTGACTTCAAACAGTTAGCATCTGGACAAGTATCTGATTCTATTATGTTTTCAGCATTTGTCTCAGTAGTTAAACCAAAAAATCATAAAGAAACACTGACTGATGATTTTTGGATATCAGCCATGCAGAAGGAATTAAGTCAGTTCAAGAAGAATGATGTTTGGGATTTGGTTCCAAGGCTTGATAATTCAAATGTGGTTGGGACTAAGTAGATTTTCAAGAATAAAACTGATGAATCAGGAACTGTTGTTAGAAACAAGGCACGATTGGTAGCACAAGGGTATTCCCAGGTAGAAGGGATAGACTTTGATGAGACCTTTGCACCTGTGGATCGGCTTGAGTCAATCATAATCCTTGTTTGGAATGGAATATGCATTGAAATTAAAATTACATCAGATGGATGTGAAAATTACCTTCCTAAATGGGATCCTACAAGAAGAAGTCTATGTGGAACAACCTAAAGGATTCGAAGACTCGCAACATTCTGAATTTGTATTCAAACTCAAGAAGGAACTATACGGTTTGAAACAAGCTCCCAGAGCGTGGTATGAAAGATTAACAATATTACTTATCAATCAAGGCTATGAACGAAGGTTAGTGGACAAGACACTGTTCGTGCTAAGAGAAAATAGTGATCTGATCATAGTTCAAATTTATGTTGATGATATAGTCTTTGGTGCTACAAACGACATATTGGTCAAAGAATTTGTTGAGAGTATGACAAATGATTTTTAAATGAGCATGTGTGGGGAACTAACCTACTCTCTTGGATTACAAGTGAAACAAACCGAGGATGGAATTTTTTTACTCAGAGTACATATGCGATAAATCTGGTAACAAGATTTGGAATGCAAAGTAGCAAGGATGCAAAAACTCCAATGGGAACCAATGACAAGTTATCCCGAGATGAATCAGGTGAAGATGTAGATCCAAAGCTCTATAGGGAAATGATTGGAAGCTTGCTCTATCTCACATCTAGCAGACCCAATCTATGTTTTGCAGTGGGTATTTGCGCCATATATCAAGAACAACCAAAAGCATCCCATTTAGCAGCTGTCAAGAGAATTATTAGGTATGTAAAGGGAACATCTAACTTGGGAATTCACTTTACAAGAGATACAAACAACAGCCTGGTTGGATACTGCGATGCGGACTGGACATGTTCTCTAGATGATAGACACAATATAAGTGGATGTTGTTTCTTCATGGGGAACAATCTGATTGCTTGGCACAATCGCAAACAGAACAGTGTTTCATTGTCCATAGCAGAAGCTGAGTACATAGAGTTGGGAAGCTGTTGCATACAACTATTGTGGATGAAACAAATGTCTGCTAACTACAGTACAAAATCTGACTCTTTACTAATCTTGTGTGATAATAAGAGTGCCATAAATATAGCTAAAAATTCAGTTCAACACTCTAGAACCAAGCATATAGATATTAGACATCATTTTATCAGGGAGTTGATTGAGGAGAAACTGATTGCAATTGACCATGTGAACACTGATTTACAACTTGCTGATTTATTCACAAATGCTTTGGATTTTAATCTCTTTATTAATTTAAGAAAAGCTATCGGTGTTTGTGAAGTCTAGCTTGGTCAGCATGTGTAAGGAATCTCTTATTGACATGTATATGAGCTACAGTTGTATAAAGTTACAGGAAATTCAGAGGGTTGTTTGTGTTGTATATTGTGGAAAACAGCTGCCTGTCATGCCGTTCTGAAATGATCAATGTCAACGGGCTATAAGTATTCATACCAAGAGGTCAAAGAGCTGAAAAGAGCTAAGTGATTGAGTGTGATAAATAAAAAAACACACACACATAGATGTTGAGAAGTCAAGCGATACATCTGCAACTTAATCACTTAAAATGATTGAAAAGAAAAATCAATCAATTGAAACAAAAGGAAAAAAGGAAAAAAAAAAGACTCTTTAAAGGAAATACCAGCTGCCTGAAGAATGATACTTGTGAACATCGACTTGAGATAAGATCAAAATAAAGGCATGACAGAGTGAAAGTCTAGTCACAATGTCACCAAGCAGAGGTATGAATAACTGAAATAACTGCTTAATCAAGCTTGTGTCTGAATTGGTTCTGATAAACAGTTGACTGAGCGGACTCACTCTTCTGTATTTTAAAGTTCTTCTACTAAATTAGTAATGATATTGTCTGACACGGTCAAATTTGCATATCTGGGTCACTCATGCACATTCTCATGATTGAAATATGTCATAATATGGACTAAATCAGAACCTTGATTATTGAGTGGAATATACTATCATATTGGATTTGGTCGAGCTGTTTGATGTATGCTTAAGTATTTTCAGGCCCAAAAGCCCATTTGATAAGGAAAAAGGAGTTGTGAGGCGGTTGCGATCTTTAAGGAATGTATTAGAAAGGAATTTGAAGGGATAAGGGAAATCTAATCGATTCAAATCCTTTTTAACTTATTGCCTCGTTGTTTTCTGTTTCTCTCTGTTTCCATTATCTCAAATTAGGGTTTTCACAAGTGCAAATCAAAATGGAGAATTTGGAGCAGTTTCTCGGTGATCTACAAAGATTCTTTCAAACAGTTGGAGCACCACAATCAACAACTCCTTTACCAGCAAGATCATCCACAATGGTTTCTTCTCCAACTGAATCCGAGTATCAAACTCCCATGCATGCAACCGATGCTGCTCAACCAGTTGAGAACGCTTGCCAAATGCTGTCAGTCTACCGACCACCACGGTATAAATTTGGACTTCCAAGCAGATCTCTGTTTACTGAAACATGAGATGAACAGTCACATCCTAGCGATCCCATACCCACTGCTAATCAGGTGCCGAATCTACAGGAAGCTGAATCGATGCACAATGATGGATTTTCTTCAACCGAACTAGTCCTACCAGATGGGGAAGGTGAACAGACACATGTAGATAATTAGGAGTCTGTGCCAGTGTAATATACTGTTGATGCACATATGAAAGACGTGACTGGAGATGGATCTGAAGCTGATGATGTGATGGTGGTTGGTGACACTCAGCCGTCTGAAAGAACATCAAGGCTGCAAAAAAGGA
Source organism: Iberis pinnata (assembly GCA_900406425.1). Classification (NCBI taxonomy): domain Eukaryota; kingdom Viridiplantae; phylum Streptophyta; class Magnoliopsida; order Brassicales; family Brassicaceae; genus Iberis; species Iberis pinnata. The sequence continues at coordinate 13,737 of OVBE01001479.1, forward strand.
AGAAGATTGTAGTCAAAAAGGAGAGTGAAGCCAAGAAACCAAGAAAGGAGACAAGGTCATCTGATTTTGATCACACCAGGTTCACGAACAGAGCAGCTGCATAATAGTACACGCTCATTTTCTGGAAAGAGTGTCTGGAAGAAACAAAGGTAACTTTGGTACATGATGGTACAATCAATGAATGGATATCCGGGGCAGGGCTATTGAGAACAATGACGAATCTGGGTGGGTATGATGAGGAATTGGTTAGGGAATTCTATGCAAATTTCCCGGATGATTATGATGGTGAACAGGTTGTAGATGTTAAAGTCAGAGATTGGACTTATGTTTTCTCTATGTTTTCTCACCTGTTCAAATCAACTCTTTGTTTAGTCTGCCTGAAGTTGATGATGTGCAGAACCGCATTCAGGTTGCTGCAATAACTCATGAAAAGTTAGCAGTATTCCTCAGTGGTGGATCAGTTTGTAAATGGACTGGCTTTTCAAGTGGACATGTGACGGATGACATGCGTGAGCTTTACAAGATCTGTAGCAGAAATTGGTATCCATCCAAGAATGATGGATATACGCAATTCAAGCGGGGGTTGATTGTTTACAAGATAGTGAACAAGATCGGCTTTAACATGGGTAATATGATCTTTGAGCACATGGTGAATCATTCTAAGACCCCTGATTCCAAGTTTTATCTCTCATTTCCAAGATTGATCAACCGTCTGATTAACTCCCAGCATCCTGTTACGCCATTGACGCATGCTAAACCCATCACTCTTGCAGAACCGAGTACAATCAAGCAAGTAACTCGCAAGGAAAGCAAAAAGCCTGTACCAATCTCTGCTCCTAAACAGAAGACTGTCATGAATCAAGCATCAAAATCCAAGCCTGCACTCAAGATTAAGGTCAAGAAAGGAGATAGTGCTACTGTCTACCAATTGCGCAAGGCAATGCGAATTGATATTCAGATGCTTGAGGATGCTTTGGCTGCAGGTAAGTCTCTCTGTCCTGATTCTGTCATTGCCAATGATAGTCTTTAGGTGTTTTTGACATGGTGTCACACAAGCAGGAGGAGAAAGTGGTGAAGACAACGAGGAAACTGACTCTAATTAGGGAGACATGATTTAGGGGGAGAAGAGAATGAGGGCTGTTATTTATTTTTTTTTTCTTTTTCATTTCTCTGGTCTTTTGACTAACACAAAACTATGTCTGTTTGCCTGAACCTTTTGAACTTTTTTGGTTAAGTGCTTTATCTAATCTGGTTAAATTTTGAAGGATCAGTTGGTTGGTTTAAACTAACATGTCAGAATAATTGCAGTATGATTATCTGTAGTTTGTGTGCAGTGCTTATGTTTATACAGGTACTCGCAGTTGCTTGATTATGACATCAAGTCAAAAAAAGGATATTGAAAGTCTACAATCAAGGAGCTGATGGAATCAGAGACTGTTGCAGATTTGATCAAGGAGCTGATGGAATCAGAGGACTGATGGAGACTGGAATTAATCAGCGAACATTGAAGCGAATATTGTGTGAAGAAGATCTTAAGAAGATATGACAGTTAAGATTTCAAAACAAGATAGATGCTGAAGATAGAAGTTCTAGAAGATTTGATTTGAGAAATCAAAACAAGGAAAAAGATATTGTGAGAATATCGTGGAAGAAGATATTCAAGAATGGAAAGAGAATTCTGTTGTGGTTTGGGTGTTAGGAAATATTCTTTAGGGTTTTGGGATAGTGTATAAATAAAGAGAAAAGTGATTATTAGGATTAATACTTTTGCTCTATATTCTTGCTAAGATTAGTGATTCAATTCTCGAAAAACAGAGTGTTGTTTCTGGTGAGCGTTCACAAGCTTCAAAGAGGAAATGTGTGTTGTTAAACTTTAGGTGACAATCTAGTAGAATATAAGATTGTGTAAAACCTGTCTCGGTTGAGTCTTTGTAAAAAAGATCAAACAAATTAAGTTTACTAAAGAAGTAATTGTTGTGTTAAACAAAGTTTTGATTTGTTTATTATCCTTCATACATTTTCATTTTAGACATTCAAATTTTCTTATTATATATTTTTTGATCGATTACTATAATATATAATATGATAACTAAAATACGCAAAAATTATGTACAAATTATCTACAAATTTTACATAATTTTTAAATCAACTTAACATAAATTTAACTCCCACTATTTCTTCTATTGATATTACCTAGTTATTAATAAACAATATAAAACATTTATAAAATAATAACACCAAAGTTAACAATTATTATGAGTGGAATTTGGAGTAATTTATATTGATTTGTATTAAAATGAAAAATTCAATGTTATTCTAAAAAAATATATTACTAAATTTTATGAATATAGTGTTATTTAAATAAAAATTCTTGTTTTTTCACAATTTAAATAAAAATTTTAAAAGTCCTATAAAATTTATTATTGTTAAAAATATTTTGAAATAGTAGATTTCTATTGACGAGTTTCTTATTTAAGAACATAAACTTTTAAATCTCATGTTTTAGATAAGATTACAGAAAATTTTTTAAAAAATAAAAAAATTTCTTCAATTAAACTAAAAATTATCTAAAATGTTATAGATATTTATGTGGATGTCATTGTTATATCTGTTTAGATATTCTAGTATATTCTAGATATTTATTCCTTAGGATATTCTCTCTTTGTATTCCTATATATACCTCTCTCCTATTATGTGGAATACACACAATAAAATAATCCCTTTTTACAACACGTTATCAGCACGAAACCCTAGCCACATGAGTTAAAACCTTCAGCGTACATTGATCTTATATCGGAGTTAAAACCTTCCAAAAACGTTGACCCTATCACCGTACGCATACTCATAAGCATGTCGAATCTTACAAAACTTGAATTTGAGGCTCTTGACATCAATGGAAACAACTATTTATCATGGGCATAGATGCTGAAATTCACCTGAATGCAAAAGAGCTCGGTGATACAATCAAAGAAGGAAATCAAAATACAAGTCAAGCCAAAGCAAAGGCTATGCTTTTCTTCGTCATCACCTCCATGAGGATCTCAAGATTGAGTACTTGACCATCAAAGATCCACAAATTCTTTGAAATAAACTAAAAGAGAGGTATGATCACTAGAAAACCGTGATTTTACCAAATGCTCGTTATGACTGGATACATTTGAGACTACAAGACTTTAAGTCTGTAAGTGAATATAACTCAGCAATGTTCAGAATTACCTCCAAGTTAGAATTATGTGGAGAGAAAATCATTGATGATGAGATTTTAGAGAAAACATTCTCTACTTTTCACGCGAATAATGTTGTCCTGCAGACACAATATCGTGAAAAGGGATTTACAAAGTATTCTCAACTCATATCATGTCTCCTTCTGGCTGAGCAAAATAATGAGCTATTGATGAAAAATTATGAATCTCGTCCAACTGGTACTGCTCCATTCCCAGAAGCGAATGTGACATCTTATGATAAAGTACCACATCACGTTAATAATAATGGTAGAAAAAGTGGTTATAAACGTGTATGGGGACGTGGACGCGGATATGGTCGAGGCTGAGGCCGAGGTTCTTCTTTTAAGAAATCATTTTCTCATCGAAAGATGGAAAATACAGATGTCAACAAACACGAGAAAATAACAAATGAGAATGTATGTTACCGTTGTGGAGGAAAAAGACATTGGTCTCGTATGTGTCGTACACCAAAGCATTTTGTTGAAATATATCAACAATCATTCAAGCAAAATGGAAAGAAAAAGGAAATAAATCTCGTGTACGAGGATGGAGAAGATGACTTTGCAAACAGTGATACAATTCACATGGAAGTTGATGATTTCCTCGCCCATGAGGAAAATAAATGATTTTCTTTTAGAATTGATTTGGTGTTTTAGAGAATAAAACTGTGTTTGCTTGATTTCTTGCTTTTAGCTTTATTTCTTTGGTTTTATTTTATGATTTATTTTATTTTTAGACATTATTAAATTTAAGTTATTTGATTGAATTATTTTATGACCATGATTTCATTTATTTATATGAAGATTATGAATAACACTCAAGTTCGTATAGCAATGAATGGTGAAGACTTATGCTTGGCAGACAGCGCAACAACTCACACCATTCTTAAGAGTAAGAGATATTTCTCTGAACTAACAATGAAAAATTCTAGTGTGAGTACTATATCCGGTAGCACAAATATAATTGTAGGCTCCGGAAGAACAAACATATTATTGCCTATGGGAACGCATTTTGAAATTATCGATGTATTATACTCTCCAAAGTCTCAAAGAAATTTATTGAGTTTTAAGGATATTCGTCGGAATGGATATCATGTTGAGACAATAAGTGAAGGAAATATTGAATATCTATTAATCACCAGAGTAAACCACGGCACAAAAAGTATCCTGGACAAATTACCAGCATTCTCTACTGGATTGTACTACACTAAGATAAGCACAATGGAGACAAATGCTATAGTAAACCATAAGTTTACTGAAAATCTTAATGTTAGGCATGACCGGTTAGGTCATCCAGGTTCAATAATGATGTGAAGAATAATAAGTAATTCATGTGGACATCCATTAAAGAATCATAAGATTCGTCCTAATGATTTTTCATGTGTTGCTTGCTCAAAGAGAAAGTTAATTATACGGCCTTCACCAGCCAAGATAAATGTTGAATCCATTAATTTTCTGGAACGTATACAAGGAGATATTTGTGGACCGATTCATCCACCATGTGGAACGTTTCGATACTTTATGGTCCTAATTGAAGCATCTACTAGATGGTCACATGTGTCCTTGCTATCGACCCGCAATCTAGCGTTTTCGAGGTTACTTGCTCAGTTGATTCGATTACGAGCACATTATCCTGATTTCCCTTTAAAGGCGATTCGCCTTGATAATGTTGGTGAGTTCACTTCTCAAGCATTCAATGACTATTGTATGTCCATTGGAATAAGTATTGAACATCCTGTTGCACATGTTCATACACAAAATGGTTTAGCTGAATCATTAATCAAACGTCTCCAAATGATTGCTAGACCATTACTTATGAAATCAAAACTACCAATATCAGCTTGGGGACATGCAATACTTCATGCATCAACATTAATTCGCATCAGACCCACAAGTAACCATCAATTATCCCCATCATAATTGGTTTTGGGTCAAGAACCAAATATCTCCCATCTAAAAGTTTTTGGATGTGTTGTATATGTCCCAATCGCTCCACCGCAACGATCAAAGATGGGACCCCAAAAGAGATTAGGAATATATGTTAGATATGATTCTCCATCAATAATTAGATACCTAGAGCCATCCACATAAGATATATTTAAGGCTTGATTTGCAGACTGTCATTTTAATGAGTCAGTTTTTCCAACATTAGGGGAAGAAAACAAACAGATGGAAAAAGAAATTAGTTGGAATGAATTATCATTGTCTTATCTTGATCCTCGTAGTAAAAAATGTGAAATAGAAGTACAAAAGATAATTTATTTACAAAGACTAGCAAATCAATTGCCAGATACATTTGCTGATCCAAATAGAGTGACCAAGTCACATATACCAGCTGTAAATGCTCCAATAAGAATCAATGTCCCAGAAGGACAATATCAAACTGCTAGTGAGTCTAAGGCACGTATGAAGCGTGGTAGACCTATTGGTTCCAAAGATAAAAATCCTCGGAAAAGAAAAGGAGCAGAGATTGACGATGGTCATATAGAGGAAGAAAAAGCTCAAGAAGTATCTCCAGAAGAGACATTAAACATAACAAAAGAAGAAACTCAGGTACCTGATTATGAAGAGATCTCAATTAGTTATGTCATGTCTGGAATAAAATGGAACCGAAAGAAAATCGACGTCGACGATATTTTTGCATGCAATGTAGCAGTTGATGTTATGGATGAAAATGAGGATCATGAACCAAATTTTGTTGAAGAGTGTACACAAAGAAATGATTGGCCAAAATGGAAAGAGGCAATAGAAGCATAATTAAAATCTCTAACAAAAAGAGAAGTTTTTGGACCAATAGTCCGCATAACTAAAGGTATAAAACCAGTGGGACATAAATGGGTCTTTGTTCGAAATAAGAATGAAAGCAATGAAATTGTTAGATATAAAACACGTTTAGTTGCGCAAGGATTCTCCCAAAGACCGGGAATTGATTATGAAGAGACATCCTCTTCTATGGTGGATGCAACTACTTTCAGGTTCCTTATTAGTCTGGCAATAATAGAAGGACTTGATTTACGTCTAATGGATGTCGTTACAGCGTACTTATATGGACTACTAGATAGTGTAATTTATATGAAAGTCCCAAAAGGATTTAAGCTACAAGAAGTAGCAAATTCAGGTTCTCGAGAAGACTTTTGCATAAAACTAAATCGATCCCTTTATGGGATGAAAAAATCTAGACGTATGTGGTATAATCGCCTAAGTGAGTACTTGTTAAGAGAAGGATACAAGAATGACCCTATCAGCCCATGTATTTTTATAAAGAGATTTGAACAAGGATATGTTATCATTGCAGTATATGTTGATGATTTGAATATTATTGGGACATCTGCAGAGATTTCACATACGGTGGAATATTTGAAAAAAGAATTTGAGATGAAAGATCTTGGACAGACAAAATTTTGTATGGGACTACAAATTGAACATTTAAAAGATGAAATCTTTGTGCAGCAAACCACATACACAAAAAGGTACTTAAACGGTTTGTTATGGATCAATCACATTCGTTGGGTAATCCAATGGTTGTCAGATCGCTTGATGTGACTAAAGACCCCTTTCGTCCAAGAGAAAATAATGAAGAAATTCTTAGTCCAGAAACACCATATTTAAGTGCAATAGGGGCATTGATGTATCTCGCTGATCATACCAGACATGACATATCATTTTCGGTAAATTTGTTAGCAAGGTTTAGCTCATGTCCAACTCGCAGACATTGGAATGGGATTAAACATATACTTCGTTACCTTCAGGGTACAAAAGACATGGATTTATTCTTTTCTAACTCAAACAAAGAAGATCTAATTGGTTTTGCAGATGCAGGATATTTATCTGATCCCCATAATGCACGTTCAAAAATAGGTTATGTGTTCACTTGCGGTGGTACAACTATTTCTTGGCGCTCCATGAAGCAAACCATTACAGCCACTTCATCTAACCATGCAGAGATTTTAGCTATCCACGAAGCTAGTCGTGAGTGTGTATGGTTAAGATCTGTAATTCAACATATACGAGAAGATTGTGGTACATTTGCAGAAAAAGATGTTCCAACGGTGATGTATGAGGATAATGCAGCATGCATTGCACAACTCAAGAAATGATACATCAAAGGCGATCGAACAAAACATATTCTGTCGAAGTTCTTCTACACCCATGATCTACAGAAGAACGGTGATGTATGTGTTCAAAAAATTCGTTCAAGTGAAAATTTGGCGGACTTATTTACCAAGGCGCTCCCGACTTCTACTTTCAAGAAGTTAATTCGTCAAATTGGATTACGTCGTCTGAAAGATTTGAAGTTATGTTTTGATCAGGGGGAGTAGATATGCATTGCACTCTTTTTTCCTTGACCATGATTTTTCCCATTGGATTTTCCTGGCAAGGTTTTTAATGAGGCAGTATCTTAAGCATATTAGGAGAATTTTCTACAATGAACATCCAAAGGAAAGTGTTATAGATATTTATGTAGATGTCGTTGTTATATCTGTTTAGATATTCTATTATATTCTAGATATTTATTCCTTAGAATATTCTCTCTTTGTATTTCTATATATACCTCTCTCCTATTATGTGGAATACACACAATAAAAAAATATTTTTTACAACATAAAAATCTTTTAAAATACAAATCACTGTTTGAATATATCCACTTAAATACCGAATATAAACATTATTTTTGTAAATTAATAAATAAATAACATCTAAGTAGTTCGTCTTATTTTATCAATAAGCACTTGCCCCTTCTTCTCATACCAAAAATTTTAAGGGTTTCTCTAGGGTTTTCCTTCCCCGTCGATTTCTCCAATCTCAACTACATAATTTCAAGAATTTTAAAATAATTTCAATCTAACTGATGCAAACCCAGATTCCAATTCCACCGACCCATAGAAAAATCAATCTCGGAAATCAATATGGAAGCTCGAGTCGGTGTTGTAGTGGAAGGAGGACAGATGGCTCTTAATACAGCCACCACCTCCGCCGTGCATAACAGTGTTGTTGACGCCGGAAATCGGAAGTTATTACAGCAACAACCGCAGATGCAGCCACAAAGCTGTCATCAACACCAACAAAGTAATAAACAGTCGCTCAATCAACAACAGAGACATCTCGGTGCCGTTGCGAATCTCGTCGCCGGTGGAATTTCAGGCGCATTTGGTAAAACTTGCACCGCTCCTCTTGCTCGTCTCACTATCTTGTTTCAGGTATAATTTTCCTTCCTGAGATCATCTTGTTGAAGAAGATCAAATGTGAAATTGACTTTGAAGCATCTGAAACTTGAACTTACCCTAATGAGGTTGAATCTATAAATTTGGGAGATTCTTAACTTGAACCGGAATCAAAGACTGTACTAAATCTATAAACATGAATAACTCGTGAGGTGTGAGGATCGTATGATCTTAATTTTGGATTTTGGCAACTTATTATCACTTAAACAGATCCAAGGAATGCAGTCAGAAGCTGCAATTTTGGGAAGTCCAAAGATTTGGCGTGAAGCTTCTCGTATTGTTAATGAGGAAGGTTTTAGAGCTTTTTGGAAAGGAAACTTGGTTACAGTAGCTCACAGGCTTCCTTATTCTGCAGTTAACTTTTACACATTCGAAGAATACAAGAAGGTGAGTTGCATTCATGGCTCTTTTAGATTGTGGTCTTTGGCAGTTCTTGTTAATCTTTCACTCAGCCTCGCCTATGATTTTATTTTGCAGTTCTTGTATTCAAATCCAGTCTTGCGAAGCTATAAAGGAAACGCAAGTGTTGACCTTTTCGTGTACTTTGTGAGTGGTGGATTGGCTGGAATAACAGCTGCTTCGGCTACTTACCCTCTGGATCTTGTAAGGACACGGCTTGCTGCACAGGTGATTGTGTTTATCTCTATTTTTAAGACTTGAGACTAAGGTTGTGTTTTTTTTAAGACGTGTTCTTCATCTTCCCTTGGCTTATATGCATTATATTTGATCCTTTCCAGAGAAGTTCAATTTATTATCAAGGTGTTGGACATGCTTTTCGTACCATTTGCAAAGAAGAAGGATTTTGGGGTCTATATAAAGGACTTGGGGCCACATTGTTGGTAGGCTTTACGTGCAATTCCTTGTTCTCTTAAATGGGATGTGTTGATTGTTAACTCCTTGTTGGAAAGAAAACTGGTATAGGTAGCTGTGTTCCCCTAGGCTGCTAGTGTAAATGGGAATCTCGTAGGTGGTCTAAGTGTCCAATTAGACTGTCTAAGCGGTTGATCAAGTTCTTTCTGTGACGTAGATGTAATAGACAATCTAATTGTCCCGACACTGTTAAGACTATGGACATGATTTATTGATGAGGCATTTTATAGTCATAATTAAATTGGGGAAGTGAGTTTTAGACTGTAATTAGCTATAGAACACTTTAAGAAACCATGAGGTATGATCTATTTGAGGCTAGAGGATCTAATGAATCTGATTTAAGTTTGTTGATGATAAATTGAGGTTGTTGATGTTGATATGGATATGGATAAATGACACACTTAGTAAAAGTAATTAAAGTAAGATATTTAAAATTCTTTACTATTCATCTAGATTTTGAATTCGTTTTATTTTCTTTGATTTATTTATATTAGATTCTGCGTCTCTATCTGTTAGGTCACCTCCCAACTTGCGTCTTTTTAAAGCTTTTTAGTACATTTTCTGTATTGCAGGGTGTTGGTCCAAGCCTTGCAATCAGCTTCTCAGCATATGAGTCTCTGAAAACATTTTGGCTCTCGCATCGGTAACAAAAGCCTCTTTATGTTGGGATATGACTTTCACTATTGTCTAATGAGTTTGTTTATCCAATAAGAGCCTTAACTCATCTTCTTTTAAACCTTTTTTAGGCCTAAAGATTCACAAGTCATGGTTAGTCTAGGTTGTGGAAGTCTCTCCGGAATTGCTTCCTCAACAGGTTTTATATCCGATGTTTCTTCTCTCTAGTTACCGTAGCTAAATGCCATGGCTTTTTTTTTTTGTTATAACACATGGCTTGATACCTACAAATGTTGTAGTGACATTCCCATTGGACCTGGTGAGAAGAAGAATGCAGTTAGAAGGAGCAGGTGGGAGAGCACGAGTGTATAACACGGGACTATTCGGAACCTTCAAACAGATATTCAAGTCAGAAGGCATGAGAGGGCTATACAGAGGAATCTTACCAGAATACTACAAAGTGGTACCTGGTGTTGGCATTACATTCATGGCATATGAGGCATTGAAGGTACTTTTATCTTCTGTCCCCAATAAATAGAGTCCCCAATTATACCACTTTCCCCTTTGTTTGGTAGTGGTTTCTTATGTTTCAGTGTATAGTAGTTAATAGTTTAGGTGTTAAGGTTTTACAATTGAGTTAACAATTTTGCCTTGTTTAGGGCTCTTCCATTGATCCAAGCTCTATGCTCTATGCTCTTTGTATCTTTTATTTATTTATTTATGGATTCTTAATATATGTTATTTTTAGAAAGTTATGGCTTTTGCTATGTTTTGTTCTAATAGTTAGTCTGTGCATACTGATATCATGATCCAGATACTCTAAATGTTTCGATAATAGAGTTCTTGGACTAATTTATCCTTATTTTGTGCTAATTTCGAAGTTCTGTTATGGGATATCAGTATTATAATTGTAAACGATTGCATAGAAGTTTGATTTCGATGGTTTCCAATATGGATGTTACTTTTCTTGTTATTACCAAGGTACGGATAAGCCCTGGTTTGGTTTGTCTGGTGTCCCCAACCACACGTGCACTCTTTTTTTTTTATCATGATTATTTTGACGTCTATTGGATTAAAGCAAAGGGATAAATTTCCGATATACATAAGCTGATACGCTTAAGACAAACGAAAACCGAGAGGCAAAACAATATTTCCGAGGCCAAAAGAATTCTACAACATAAAACTATACGACGAAAGACAACTTAAACCAAGCCTCTCAAACCAACAATCCATAATAGTCAATAGGAAATATCTCCAGAAATCAAAAGGATACTTATATCAAATTGGACCAATTAGGTTTGAACGGTTGACAAAAATGTAGTTCTATGAACATGCTTTTCTCCTGCATAAAAAACCTATCTCATATCCGAAATCTCTACCACGATCAAGTAGAAGACGAACAAGAAGGGTAAAAACTTGACTGAGGAAGAAATCAGAACTGCTCAAAGGTTCAAAAGAAAAGGTTAAAACGACTGAAAATAGAAAACGGTACTGAGGAAACTCCCAATAAGAAAGCTGGACTGAGATATCGATATGTACTAGTCTAAGAACCAAGACAAAGTCAGACACCTAACTTAACTAACATAATTAAACATCGGCAAAAAACATGACTTCCACACCTGAAAAACAAGCCAAAACAAACTGCAATCAACCAAAAGAGAGAAGATCCGGGAGATGCATACACTAGCCAAAAGCTGACCACAACTACATAGTCAACATTTACGCCCAAGACCGCAACGACCCAACCCAAGCCCCGAGACTAAACGCTAAACACTATAACTTACAAGCTAACCCAAATCAACGTATTCACTGAAACTGGTATTGAGGCTAAAACTCGAGTACAACAACATGACACCACGACAGAGGTTAACTACACATAACTAATGGACAGACCATGTAAGGAGAGAAGAGATAGGGATGGTGAAGCAAAAAAATATGGTAAGATGCCAAAGACCGAAAGAGCCGACCAAGGCTAGATGAGAATGCATGTGTTGCAGTAGAAGGACCGCATGTTAACGCAGAGGTATGGCACCCTGAACCTACGACAGCCAAGAGCACTTTGGAACCCCCATCGGTCGAGATCCATGGCCAGAAGGAGAACGCCGAGAGCCTATCTACTCGCTGAAAACAAACAAAGAAAAGAAAAGGAACGAAGGCAGTGACTAAGGGTCGGCGCCGGCGTTAGGAGAGCCACCGGGGGCCAGCCCAAAGGACTAAAATGGTGCAAACTTCAGATATGGGAACTAGGTCTCTAAGAGAGAAAAGAGGCTGTTTTTACACTCACGAAATGTTTTTTTTATAACCCTAAATTTTTTGGGCCTTTGGTCCATAATATCCCCTGGAATCCAGAGTCAACCGTTGATAATACTTATTAAGGCGTAAATCTCTCCTCCCAATGGGTCGAACTAGTGATCTTTAACATTCTTTAGAGTGCTTTAACCATGCCACTAGACCAAAGTCTTTTTGATACGATCCTGATTTGATTCCCCTTGGATATTTATCTTTGTATGAAGCTCTTTTGTACAAAATAACAACTATATGTGAAGAACACTTTCTGGAACTTGATGGGAATGGAATATGGACGAAATAGAGATGAAAAGGATGATAAAACAAACAAGAGATAATGATCATGTTTGAGAGTAGAATGGATATCTGAAGACTGCGCTTGTAAGAGAATCCAAAATTCTGGTGGTTTGGTTCTCACCACTTCGAATTGTTTTCAGTCAATAGAACAAAAGATTTAGAATGAAAATTGACTGATTTTTATTGATAGATTCGTGCACATTATATAAGAGAACAGAAAAGTACATGCATCTTCTCTTAGAAATAACAGAAAAGTCATAAATGCTGGAAATTAAATGAAAGCATGCAAAAAAGATAGTTTATGAGTTTAAATTCAAAATTTGATATCCTTCTAAGTAGAAAAGATATTTTATATCCTTTGATCAACTAATAACTAAGTAACTTAGGCGAAAGTGAATTATCAAGCCTCGTTAGAATTTCTTGCAAAGAAAATCCACTGGGATAAAACCATGCAAAGGAAAAGAGTGCAACAAAATCACTTAGTTACTTAATGTATTACCTTGATATTCTTCTTCATTTGCATATATGTAGATGTTGTAAATGTCATTTGGTGTTGAGTCTCCTAGCTGCATCTTCTTGAGTAAACTTTTGACTCTTTTAACTAAGTCCTTAGCCTTAGCTCTAGTGATCACTCCATCCGATACTTTGAAAGCTTCTCCTAAGTCTTGCATCTCCTCTATCTCCTCATCCGTTGAGTCTACTTGTGAGTAGCTGGTTGGAATCACATCATCCTCTCCCACTTGAAAAGGATTTGACCTCAAACCCGAATTTGCAACATAAGGAATAAGATCATAAACATTAAATGAGTTACTCACATTATACTTCCCTTGCAGATCAATTTGATAGGAATTGTGTTGATTCTTCTGGTTACTTTGAATGGTCCATCGATTATACGCATCAACTTAGACTTCCTTTCAGCTGGAAATCTTTCTATCCTTAGGTGAACCCACACTAGATCACTTTCCTCAAAGATCATTTCCTTTCTTCCCTTATTGGCTTGTTTAGCATACAATCTGGTTTTATGCTCTATGTTCTGGTTAGCTTTCTCATGTATCTTCTTAACATGTTCAGCTTTCTTATTTCCGTATAACATGCATCTTTCGCTTAAAGGTAAAGAAATCAAACCCAAAGGAGATAAGGGATTAAATATAAACAATTTCAAATGGTGAAAACATTGTGGCAGAATGTTGTGCATGATTATAAGCAAACTCAACATGAGGCAAACATTCTTCCCGAGACTTTAAATTACTTTATACCAACGTCCTAAGCAATGTAGATAATAATCTATTTACCACTTTGATTTGGTCGTCAGTTTGAGGATGACAAGTAGTACAAAATGTCAGCTTGGTACCTAACTTAACCCACAAAGTTTTCCATAAATGACTAAGAAACTTGGTATCTCTATTAGAAACTATCACCCTAGGCATTCCATGTAATCTCACAACTTCTCTAAAGAATAGATTAGCAACATTAACAACATCATCGGTCTTATGGAAAGCTATAAAATGAGCCATCTTAGAGAATCTATCTACAATAACATAAATAGAATCCCTACCAGTTTTAGTCCTAGGAAATCCTACCACAAAGTCCATAGAGATATTAGTCCAAGGATGTAATGGGATAGGCAAAGGAGAATACAAACCATGTGGTTGAACCTTAGACTTAGCCTGTTTACAAATAGCACAACTAGCACAGATTTTCTCAACGTCTTTGTGCATGTGAGTCTTTGTCACACTAAAATGTCCAGCAAGACCTCCTCCATGAGATTCTCTGACTAGTAATTCTCTCAGAGAACCATTAGGCACACAAAGTTTATGATTATAAAAAAGATAATCGTCTTGCTTATAGTAGTTACCACTAGCAAACTTTTCACAACTCTTGTAAGGTTCACTAAACTCCTGATCACTTTTGTATAGATCCTTTAACAGTTCAAATCCTATGAGTTTAGAATTTAGAGAATATAGTAGAGTGTACCTTCTGGACAATGTATCAGCTACTACATTGTCTTTACCTTTTTTGTACTTAATGACGTAAGAAAAGTTTCTATAAACTCTATCAATCTAGCATGTCTCTTGTTCAACTTTTGTTGTCCTTTGAGATGTTTCAGTGACTCATGTTCTGTGTGAATGAAAAACTCTTTGGGCCAAAGATAATGTTTCCAAGTTTGTAATGCCCTCACTAATCCATAAAGCTCTTTATCATAAGTAGGATAGTTGATTGTTGATCCTCCAAGTTTCTCACTGAAATAAGCAATTGGTTTCTTATCCTGCATCAAAACAACTCCAATTACAATACCGGATGCATCACATTCTATTTCAAAAGTTTTAACGAAATATGGTAACATAAGTAAAACAGAGTTAGTGAGCTTCTCTTTGAGGGTCTGACATGTTTGTTCTTGAGCTTCTTCCCATTTGAATCTCACTTTTTTCTTAATCACTTCAGTAAGTGGTGCTGCTATAGTACTAAAGTCTTTGACAAGCCTCCTATAAAAACCAGTAAGTCCATGGAAGCTTCTTACTTCTCCAACAATTTTAGGACTTGGCCAATCTTTAATGGCTTTTATCTTCTCCTTATCGATTTTAACACCATCTACACTTACTACAAAACCTAAGAAGACAAGGTTATCCGTAAAAAAAATTGCATTTACTCAAATTAGCATAGAGAGATTCTTTCCTAAGAACATTTAGAACAGAACTGATATGCATAAGACGCTCTTCTAGATTATTACTATAAATCGATATATCTTTAAAGTAAACAACAACGAATAATACTATGAGTTTCTAAGCACGTGATTCATTAATATTATAAAAGTACTAGGTACATTTGTTAAACCAAATGGCATAATAAGCCATTTATATAACCCCTGTTTTGTTTTAAAAGCAAATTTCCACTCATCACCTTCCTTCATACTAATATGATCATAACCACTTTTAAGATCAATCCTATAAAAGATAGTGGAACCACTTAACTCATCTAGCATATCATCTAATCTAGGAATATGGTGGCGATATTTTATAATGATGTTGTTGATGGCTCTACAATCCATGCACATTCTCCATGTGCAATCCTTTTTTAGGTACAAGTAAGACTGGTACAACACAAGGACTCATGCTTTCTCTTATGTGGCCTTTGCTCATCAATTGTTCAACTTGCCTTGGAAGTTATTTAGTTTCAACATGATTGGTCATGTAGGCTGGTCTATTAGGTAGTGTTGCTCCTAGAATAAAGTCTATTTGGTCTTCTATGCCAAAAATTGGTGGAAGACCTTTTATTGCTTCTTCATGAAAAACATCACTATATTTCTGCAATAGTTTAGACACACCACTAGGAAGTTCCTGTGCAAGGTTAGTGAAACTCGCAAGAACTTCTTTATAAAAAAATAACAAAACTGATTTATTTGAATAAAGAGTTCGTTTAACTTCACCAGGTTTAATGTAGAGGCTGGTACTCATAGGTTTCTCCTTCTCTTTATCATCCTTAAGCTTCATAAGAAGTTGATCTTGATATATTTGGCTGAGAGTTAAAGGTAGGAGTGTAAATTTTCTATCTTTAAATTTGAATGAGTAATTGTTGGTGTAGCCATCATGTATAACTCTTCTATCGAATTTTCATGTCTTTCCCAACAATATGTGACTTGATCCCATAGGCAGAATATCACACAATACTTCATCTGCATATTTTCCAATCATAAAAGGTACATTTACTTGAAGAGTAACTTGTAGTTTTCCTCCCTCATTAAATCATTGTAGTTTATAAGGTCTAGGGTGTTTAATGGTCTTAAGATTAAACTTCTCAACCAGACTTTCACTAGCTGCATTTGTACAACTTCTTCCATCGATGTCGACGCTGCATACTTTGTCTTTAAAAAATTGCGTGTGTGAAACAAGTTATCCCTTTGCTCTGTTTCTTTTGTTTTGTTGTTAACACCCAAAGTTCTTCTTGCTACAAGCATTTCACCAACAAATGGCGCTTCTCCTTCTTCTACTGGTTCATATTCCAATTCATGTTCAGGAATTATGTCTCCATTGTCAAGCAACATGAAACTCTTCTTGCTAGTACATTCTTTTGCCATGTGAAACTTGGTTTAATAGCTCTTCTTTTATTCTGAATTTCTATCAGTTCAGCCTTGTGTACCATCTATGCAATATCTAGATAGGACTGAAGCTCTAGTTTATTTTGTATATCTCAGTTTAGTCCTCCCAAGAACCTAGACATTGTTACTTCATCATCTTCATTCAAATAAAATCTAATAAGAAGTGTCTCCATCTCTAACTGAGTTGGTGTCTTGAGTGTTTGTTTAGTAACTCTCTGTTGTAGTGATTTGGTACAAACCTTCTTCTCATACAGGTTGTGAGCTGCTGCCATGTAGCAATCGCTGTATCACCATATCTTCTTTTAGTAATATTCACCTATTCCCACCATAATAAATCATAATCAGTAAATTCAAAGACAACAATCTTCACTTTGTTGGATTCATAAGTGCCTTGACAAACAAAGTTGGATTCCATCTTCCTTTCCCAATCTAAATAAGCTTCAGGGTCATTCTTTCTTTGAAAGGATGAAAACTTAATTTTGATATGATCAAGCTATTGTCTCACAAGATCTCTATTGTTTCTACCACGTCTATGACCTTTCCTGCTCCGATCTAATTCATGGCTGACATAATAATCATCAAATGCCATATTATTATGTTCTGATTCTCTAGCTTCTCTTGGTGCTCTAGCTTCTCTTTCTGCTCTAGCCTCTCTTGTTTTTCTATCAATTCTAGCAGCTTCTGAAGGTGTAGGAGTATGTCTTGATTCAGAGTGAGAATGCTTCCCAAAATCTTCTTTAAGTTGATGTACAAGTCTTTGTTGGGGATTCAAGCATCATCTGTTTGAATGGCTCCAGAATCTCCGGAGAAATGGTTGTATTTGCCATTATTATGTATCATACACAACAAATTCGCACTAAAAAAGCACAAGAACACCTAAAACATATTTAAGAACAAAAAACAAAAACATGATTCAAACCGTTCCAGTTTTTGTGCAACAGAAGTTGAAAGTTCAAGTTAAGGTTCTTCACAATTCTAAACGAAATAAAGCGTTTAGAAACACTTAGATTTGATTTAAAGAGGGCTTTGATACCATATGATATGATCCTTGCACAAAATAACAACTATATGTGAAGAAAACTTTATGGAACTTGATGGTAATGGAATATGGATGAAATAGAGATGAAAAGGATGTAAAACAAACAATAGATGATGATCTTGTTTGAGACACTACAAGAAATATGACTATCGATAGCGTCCCAGGATAGCATTTTTGGTGTCCATGCTATTGTACATGGACACAGGTTTTATCCATAGCGTTTCACTTTTTTAGGACGCTATTTTTTCATTCCCGGTAAAACAAAAATACTTAGGCGCGTAAATTTGCTTAGTTTCAGCACTTATTATTGCAGATAATACAAAAAACGCTATGGTACTTACGAAATCACTTAACTTTTTTCAACATAATCAATTCGACTTAGTTATTTCTATCTTTCTTCATTATTTTCAGAAGATCTTCAGTGTATGCGTTACTTCGGGACATTGTTGATCTCACCAATTCAAAGCTCTATTGCTTAATCGAGAAGGTATCTTCCTCATATACTTCAGCTTTTAGTTAATTTTAGGTCTATGTACATCGATTATGCGGTTTAGTTGATTTTGAGGTATCATCTACATACAAATTGTTTAAATTCGTTAGATGTGGAATTTAGCTGAAAATGTTATTTTTATTCTCAGTTATGAAATGATAGTAAGGATGAGAGGAGGCTACACGTCGACATCCGGCTCTGCTGAGGCCCGTCGTAGTAGACGTAACCATCAACATGGGGTAAAAATGCCGCAAGAAGAACTAAGAACGTGTTCGGGTCCTTAACTTTGACCCAAATTACGCCGGGATTTAATACCCGAAATCCAGTAGAATCACTTTAGTTTTTTAGAACATACAACAAGCTTTTAAAAACAACTTTAAGCATGCACAAAGGCCTAGAAACCGACTTGGTAGAATGGTCCAAACATGGCCAAAAATTTGTTTCCTCTTCTGTCAAAACAAGCTTAATACTTACGAAAAATCTGGTTCTTCTGTTTTTAGTAACATCATGTGCTTCTCACGTGACTCCCACTTAAACCGAGTTGGGCTTGTCTCACACTTAATTCGAATTGTCCAGATCCAAAAAAGATTAGTAGTGCTGAAACTTGTTTATACATTGTTACATATATAACATGAGTACAATACTATGATGTTTATGTAAATATTAGTATATAATAGGTAACTTTTTTTTGGATAAATAATAGGTAACTTTTAAGGTAATCTAAAACGATAACAATACTATGATGTTTATGCAAAAAAATATCATGGAAAACAATTATCACTGTAGAAGAAGCCAAAAAGTTTATTTAAAATATTAGTATGTATACGAATATAAAAACGAGATTTGAAGATCAATTTATTCGAATTTTTCGTCTTTAAGATCAATTTATTTGGTTCATTATTTTTAAATGAGGATAACACATTATTTGTTTTATTTATATAATTATTGACAGAAATATGTTTATGTGTATGATACGAAATCGATTTGCTATGCAATGCATGTAATCATTACCTGTGCGGAAAATGTATAGAAATATGTTTATTAACAGTGACGCGTGGTTTGTGTTTCCCTCTCAACCCAAGATAAACCCTAATCCATATAAAAAAGGATAAACCCTAGTTATGCGCCGTCTCAACATTACACATAAATGTATTATTAAAATAAAGGAAAATCAAATAAATATTGACATCAGATGCGTCACACACATTAAACGTCACGAAAGACGAAACGACGTTTAATAACGACACACATCCATAATACATGACTAAAACCATTATATATACAATACATACATAAACAATCCGTCATATTCTCGTTATCTCTAGTTTTAAAAATAAAACTCAAATAGATGAATTGCATACCAGAAGATGTAGAAGATGATCGAGCAACTCTCAGACGGTTTCCACCCAGAAAAAGGTACAAAACTATGCTGAAACTTATGAAGTATCAGCTACTATGTTTGGAAGATTACCGTGACACTGAAGTTCGTAAAATGGAGGTCGACGCGAAGATCTCCATGTTAGAGAAGATAAGAAACACTCCAAACTTCAATCTGGAAGCGGAGCTGGAGAGTTTGAGAAAAGAAAAAAATACACCGATGTGGAATTCAACCACACTCACCGCTACGAAGTAGACTACAAATCATCCAATGTTAGATTTTTAGGTTAACCGCATTTAGATATTCGTTTTTTTTTGTTTTAAAACGGTTTATATTTAGTATTTCGTTCTTATTCGTTATTTTTATGTTTATGTTTTTAGTTTTTTTAAAAAGTAATTCATGTTTAGTTGTTTTATTTATTATAAGTAACTTTTTATATATATATATATATATATTTGTTAACAGTATTATAAGTCAAGTTATCAGTTGCAAAATTTACATAGAAGCAAATTAAGAATAATATTAAAATAAAAAAATTAGTAACAAACATAATTATATAGAATTTGGAACTTAGTAGTTTAAACAAATAGTTTATTAGTTTAAACAAAACAACATACACATAAAATTACAAAAAGTAAACATTCATCAACTAATAACAATTAACAACAACAGACAAAACAAACAACAATGAAAAAATCAAATGACAAAACGACCACCACCGATCATCTCCTCAAACACGCAAATTTCATCTCCATCTTCCATCATTATCTGTAAATAAAAAGATGACTTTTTAATTTATAATTAAACTTAATATTATATTAATTAAAGGTTAAGAGTACAAACCGAATGAGGAGTTAAATCTGGTGATAGACACTGGCCATGATAAATAAATCGAACAGAACCATATTGTATGTTTTTATGTTTGCAATACGCAAGCATCAATTTATTGATTCTTCTATAAACATTGATATTAAATTCATATTTGACTCCATGGTTTATGTTTGTAACCAACATTTCAAAATAAAATTAAAAATGTATATTAGAGGTTAAAATTTTTAAATATTTATTTTTCATAAAATAGAATAAAATTAACCTGTTGGTCCACAAGCTTTAGAATTACTCTATTAACCTGATCGGTTTCAGGAGGTGAAGATCTCCTAGAAACACACGATTCTGCAGTAGTAGTCGATGAACTCATTTTAAGAGAGAGAGAGAGAATAATATTGCTTGATATATTTAAGAGAGAGAGAGAGAGAGGGAGAGAATAATATTGCTTGATATGTTTGAGAGATAGATAGACAAACGATAATTTATAGAAAAAGAAGAAATATGTCGTTTGTGGAAAAACCATAACTTTATCTCTATTTTCCAAATTTCGAGAGCCATTAAATTAAGCTATAATAATACCTACTAGACTATATATTATGTTACCATAATGATACCTTTGAATACATTGCAATTTAACATATCTGAACATGTATTTAATGTGATATTTGTATAATAGTTTAAAATATTTCTATAAATTATTTAACAATCAATCTTCCATCTAAATTTATTTTGTGATAAGTTAAAAAAATCTATTTTGTGCCGAATATCAACAATGGGTTCAAGAAGAAGAGAAGATACATTTTCAGACAAACTAAATTTTACAGCGGAAAGCGGCGGCGATTAGGTTTTCACTTGTATCGCTGTCTTCATCTGCACGGTTTCCCTCGCCGGCTCCGGTGACGGGCATGGCATCTCCGACGACTTCAAGGCAAGCTGGTGACGGTGTCGCAACTCCACAACAGGCCTGGGCTTCCATAGTCAACACCTCTGACCTTCGTTCTCTTCCTCTTCATCGTCCGACCATTGCGTTACGTGACGGAGTGGCGTGTGTCGATATACCACAAGCTCTAACAGACACTTCCTTGCCTCTATGGCAAAATTACGTGGTCGGTTATTTCATTGGCACAGCCCCACATGTTGGGAAGGTGCACGCGACAGTCAATAGATTATGGAACCGTGACGGCAAGGGTTCCAAGATCGACGTCCAGTTCATCAAACCGGACACAGTCCTTTTCAAAATTGATTCTAAATCTCTGCGTAATAGTGTAATTCGCAAGCAGTACTGGCATATCTCTGACATTTTACTTGTGGTGCAGGAATGGAGTCCTTCCAAAGCAACTCACAAACCCGATCTCTCTTCCATGCCTTTATGGGTGGATTTTCACAATGTTCCAGATAATCTTTTCTCACATGCCGGACTGAAATTCTTAGGAGATATTGTTGGTGAATCACAGAAACTCCACCCAACTACAGAAAAATGCATGAGACTTGATGTTGCGCGAGTTATGGTTGTTACCAACTGCGAGAAACCGTTAACCGAACGTATTCACCTAACCGGCTCGCATACTGTACGTGTGACTTATCCGTGGCTGCCTGTGTGCTGTACCACCTGCCACAGTTGGGGCCACAAGGCCAAAGATTGCAAGTCCCGCCACATCCCTGAATTTCGTACTGACTCCACCAATGTGGTTGCGCATGAGCAAACACACACAGTCCAAGATACGCCCGTAATAAACACCAACGATCAACCCGACACGACATTGGAAGTGGCGGAGGGGCAAGCTCGTGCACCCGACCATATGGAACGGAGCACTCCAGGCTCTACTCTTATCGACCCCTTACTTAACTTAACAAACTCTCTCGACGCTACTAACAACTCGTCTGTGCTTGTAGGTTTGGCAACAACAGCTGAGTCGCATAGTATGAAGATACCAGATCTCATGGACCCATCTATGGAGATTGCTACTCTACCATCTTCTCATCCCTCCCACAAGGTCATCTCGGAGGTTACCTTTGACCCTGCCGTGCACTCACCACCTGCCACGAACACCAATGATTTGGAGGCACCTAATGCGGCTGCGTGGGCTCATGTAGTGCGGCATGGTCGCAGTTCGTCTTCTCCACCGTCAGCTAAAGTGAACACGGAACTACCCTCTCCCACCTTCTCCCCATCCCGCTTCTTTGTCCTCTCGGAGACTCCTGATGACGATATTGATGAGAAAGAGGAAGGTCAAGTATCGGATGTTGAAACGGATGTGGAGCATGAGACCGCGAAGTATTTAAGTAAAGATTCCCACACTCACGGTGATACCAAATCAGGCTATCGTCCAAAGGCTAAGTCCTCTATACCCGCAC
>OVBE01001480.1:0-23890 GCA_900406425.1 Iberis pinnata
TTTAAACCGCTTTTTAATTACCGTTTTGATTTACAATCATATCTTTATTTCTCATTTTAGCCATATTCGAGTTTTTAACAGAACGTGCATTCTGGTCTCTGTAGATTCGATACCCTATCTTTGCTACATTGAACTGTTCTCTGCAGTAATAGACTAGGATTAAATTCTANAGACTAGGATTAAATTCTAGACCTATCAGCGCCAAAATGTGAAAGCATAATTTCCCTCACACCCCAATTGATTAGAATATATGAATGAAAATGATTATCTTTATTAGAATAAGTGTTTGATTACAATATCTCTCAAGCGTTTACATTTTTTCTCTAGAATGTGCTAAGTTTTACAAAGGATATTCGGTCCTTTCTCCGGACCTCTACCTAGCCTCTTTATATCGCTCTCCTCACGGCTCCCCTTTGTATCTCTCGCACTCAATGCCTCTTTAGTGCTCCTGATACGCCGTTACTTCTTTTGAATTTCTCGTAACCGTCATTCCAGCCTGCTCTCCTTGCTCCTCTGGAAACTCCGCGCACTGGGCTTCCTAACAAATTGAGACGGTCCACGTGAAGCTTCGCTCGTGATGGGCTTTCCCGGCCCATTATCCACTTCTCTTGTTCATGGGCCTTGAGTGGCTTGTCGCGCACTGAGCTCTCTCTGCTCACCGTACTTTTCTTGCACTGAGCTATCTCTGCTCACCGTGCTCTCTACACACTAAGCTCTCTCTGCTCACCGTGCTCCCCGTGCATTGAGCTTTCTCTGCTCACCGTGCACTGAGCTTTCTCCACTCACCGTGCAATCCGCGCACTAAGCTTTCTCTGCTCACCGTGCACTCCATGCACTGAGCTCGAAGTGGGCTGATCCATCCCATTCGTATTTTCTCCTCACTATGATCCAAACCGAGCCCACTAATTGACCCAAGTCAGTTGGTGTGCCCACAAATGCTACATTACTTTCTTTGATTCCAAAAGTTGGTGTGTCCAAACTCTTGTTGCAATATCCTCTACAAGCTCATCTCCAAAATCTTGGCTAACTGGCTTAAGTGGATACTGCCTAGTGCAATTGCTCCCAATCAAAGTGCTTTCATAAAATGGCATTTACTTATCTAAAATTTTCTTCTTTCCAGCGAGTTAGTCAAAGAATACCACATACCTAATGTCAGCCTGAGGTGCATGCTTAAGCTGAACATTTCAAAAGATTTTGATACTTTGGAATGGGATTTTTTTTTCTGAAAACGCTGGAGGCTATGCGTCTTCCGAATCAGTTCATCCACTGGATTCGTCTATGCCTATCCACTACTATGTTCTCATTTGTGGTCAATGGTGAGCCATCAGGTTATATTCCAAGTAGCTGAGGGCTCCGCCAAGGTTGTGCGCTCTCTCCATATTTATTTGTTATTGCTACTAACATTTTTTCTAAGTTTCTTGACAGGACTGCTGAGGCTAGAGTTTTTCGATATCACCCATCATGCCACACACTCCATCTCACTCACCTAAGCTTCACTGACGACATACTAATCTTCTAGGATGAGTCCTCCCACTCGTTCCATGGTATCCCCATGGTGATACAGGAATTCGGGCAGCTATGGGTCCTCTTTATTAACAATGCAAAATATGTTGTTTACCACGGCGACCGCTATCATGCTCTGCTCGCCTCAGCCCACAACCTTGGCTTTACCGAGAAATCCATGCCATTATGTTACTTGGGACTTCCTTTAACCACTAAGGCTTTTTAACCTTCGGACTATGAACCTCTAATTGATCATATTCGCTCTCGTCTTCTTTGTTGGTCATCAAAATGCTTGTCCTATGCAAGATGTTTACAGTTAATCAAGTTGGTTATAAAGAGTATTACGAAATCCTGGCTCTCTTCTTTTAGATTACCAATGACTTGCCTTGATAAAATTGAAAGTCTTTGCTCTAGTTTTCTTTGGGCAGGTCATCCAGGTGTCCATACCAAATCAAAAGTATCTTGGCATGAAGTTTCTAAACCTTATGATGAAGGAGGTCTAGGCTTTCGATCACTCTGTGACATATCAAATATGTTTGGCCTCTCCTTAATCTGGTGGTTTCTTTCCTCTCAAACATCACTATGGGTTCGTTGGACGTGTCATCACCTAATCCGCTTTCACACATTATGGGACATGCCAAACTCAACGGCTGGATCATGGTCATGGCGCAAGCTCCTCAAGCTTTGCGACCTAGATTTCCCTCTGTTACGTTAAAAACTTGGTTCATGCCACATTGGTAAATTATGGTCCAATGACTGGACTGGCTGTGGCTTCTTAACAATATCGTAGATGCCAATGCTATGCGTCAACTTGGCATTGCCCGAAAAGACTCCTTCGTTGAAGTTGCGCCTCAAGGCTACTGGAATTTTTGAAGAGTTCGCTCACCTATCTTGTTATCACTCACTAACAACCTTCATCTTTTTCAGGCTCCCCTCCCAACATCGGATGCGGATCAGCCTCTTTGGAAGCACTCACAAAACATCTACAAAGCATCTTTTAGTGCTAAACGTACTTGGCATCTGATCTGAGAAGCTCACGTCAAAGTTACTTGGTCTCGTCTGGTATGGTTCCCGCAAGCCATCCCACGCTGCTCATTCATCGTCTGGTTAGCCCTCAAAGATCGTCTACAAACAAGAACGCGTCTCCGTGCTTATGGTATCACTCAACCGTGCATTCTATATGGTGAACCAAATGAATCCCGTGATCACCTATTCTTTGTCTGCCAATACACCTACACGATATGGACAACTTCCACATGCTTCCTTTTGCATCATCATGCAACGCCGGACTGGTCCACTTTGCTTCAAAGATTACTCCAGCCCTGTTTCTATCGCTCTGCTCTCGACATAACACTTCTCAAAATATGTCACCAGGTGGCTATTTATTATATTTGGATGGAAAGGAAAACACGTCTTCATGGTAATGACCCTAAACCTGCTCATCTACTCTCGCGCTTACATCGCCATCAGATCTCAGACCGCATTTCTGGCCTGGGTTATGAATCCACACACAAGCTTGCTGCTATTGCCACAAGATGGAACGAGATTCTTAATGCATAACCCGGGTCTCTCTCTCGCATATCTTCTCCTCTGCTTTATAGGTCTCATCATGGATAGGGATGCTTTTGTACTCTTTTTCCCATTATTAGGTTTGTCCCACTGAGTTTTCTAACAATGGGTTTTAACGAGGAAAGCACCCTATCCATCCTATCTAGCGTTTACCAGCCCTCTCTAGATCAGTTTTGATTCTTATTTTTTGTTTGGCTCCCTTACTGGCTTATATACGAGAATAACTTTGTACTTTTTGTTGATTAATTAATTTCACATTTTAACAAAAAAAAAAATAATAATAAGTGATGCATCCTCTGCATCAATCCAATCTCTAATACAATCTTGCAACCAGAAATTTGATGAATCGATGATAGTATCCACCTACACATTAGGCATATAAGAATATACTATTGGTCTTGGTGGTCTAGGTGGATTGGTGGGGAGCCGGTTATTATTCCATAAATAAACACCTCGCCCATTACCAAGGATGTAGCTTTGCCTGAGATTAAGTATATCACGGCCATATAAAAATGATGGTTGGGTGCCTGGTGATGCAGATGCGATAGCAGAGTCATGAAAATATTAACCTTTAAGTGTTCGTGCGAGGAGGCTGGTTGGATATTGTTGTATTCTCCATAACTATTTAGCTAATAATGAATTGTTAAACAGTTCGAGATAACCGAATCACATGCCACCGTTTTGTTTGGGCCTCGTATTTTATCCATAGAGAGCTAATGCATAGATTTTGCATAGTCCAATCCTGTGTGTTTTGGCCACCAGAACTTAGCTAATAATTTATCAATATCAGCAACGATCCTTTTCAGGAGCTTGAAACAACTCATCAAGCACAATGGCATGGAAAGCACAATTGATTTGATTAATATCTCTCGGCCATTTACGGATAAGAAGTTTTTTAACCACCCCGATGTATGTTGTTGGATCTTCTCGAGAATATATTAAAATAATTGAATCTTCATAGCACCAAAAAAATTTGGTAAGCCAAGGTACTTGCTGTGTCCACCATCATTAAAGATTTGAAGAAGGACCCTTATTCATATCCTTTGGTCCACAGGAATTTGAGATCCAAATGTAATGGATAATTTGTTGAAGTTGATTTGTTGTCCAGGTGAAAGCTCATATTGCTTATAAATATCTTTCAATTCCATGAAAGAATGCACATTTGCGTTACAAAAAAATAATGAGTCATCTGCAAATAGTAGGTGACATATTGCATGTCGAACCTTACTTATCTTAAGACCACACATGCGTTTTTCGATTGTTTGACGATGAATCATATGACTAAGGACAGAAGTACAAATAATATATAAATAAGGTGACAAAGGATCACCTTGTCGCAAACCCCTCTTCGGAGTGAAATAACCTTGTGGGACGCCATTGATCAACATTGAGAACGAAACCGTTTGCATACAAATCATTATCTATCGTACCCATTTGATCCAAAAACCCATCTGTAACAAAGTTTCCTGCAAAAAATCCCACTATAAACGATCATATGCCTTTGAGATATCAGTTTTTACAGCTATGGACCCTTTCATAATACAGCGTCGAACTTTTAGTGAGTGAAGTAGTTTATGTGTGATTAATACATTATCCATCATTGACCTTGCCAGGATGAAAGTTTCTTGCTCTTCAGGAATGAAAGAAGTGATATACTCAGTTTTTACGTGGTTTTACCACTTCGTTTAGAGTCTTTTATCGAGTGAAGTTGTGTTTTTATAGTCCTTCAGTCCTTTATCGATTTTTTCAGGTTTTGGGTGGCTTTGGAGAAGATTGAGGTGTTTTGGGACGTTTTGGATGCAAATTGGCATATGCTGATGCAGAGTCCGACAGAAGGGTCAGAATTTTACCAATGTTTGAAGGTGTTACCATGGATGGATGAAGCTTAAATTTTGTCACAAGATAGACACGTGAGTTAGTTTTCATTTGGAAGTGGTTTAAAGTCAATCCATTGGTGCAATAAAAAGTTATGGTGATTTTACTGAAGACTGGTCAATGTAGCTCGTAGAAGAAGGACGTGGAGAGCTGACTGATCGATCCGGGGATGGATCGATCGATCCAAAGTCCATGGAAAAATCCGAAACAACGGATTGATCGATCCAAAGTCCCTGGAAAATTCCGAAACAAAAAATCGATCGATCTGGAATTGGACCGATCGATCCATAAATCCGCTTCGCACTGTTTTTGCACGAAAATTATATTTTGCCCAAATATTGCATGGAAGATCTCCAGAAGAATTTTTTTTTCTCTTTAAAAAGGAAATTATAACTTATTTTTAGGTTAACCTTTTTCTACTTTTATTTTTACACATTATTATATTCTAAGTTTTACTGAGGGGTACGAAGATCCAGAACCCTACCCTTGTTTTATATCTATTTTGTGCTTTTGATTATGAGTTCTTCTTTGATATTGATTAGTGTTTGCTTGTCAATGTCTGAGTAGTTCCATAGTTAGGTTTTAGGGTTTCAAAGGTAAACCAGGTTTGAATGTTAGGGTTTATCATAAAGGATTGAATTTGTTAAGTTCTTAGTCTAGGCTTGGTTTTAATTCATGAATTATAGTAGCTAACTAGTTCATTGATATTAGAATTATAAACGCAAAGATATTTGATTAGAAGTCTGATCGAGTCTAGATGAATAAATGTTCTTGCTTGTGAGAGTTATGAACAATTGAATCTGAACATTAATGCCTGGTTGAATTAATTAGACACATCGAGAGTTTGTTTCTAATAATTCGAACATAGGTTCTAATACTCTAAGAGGAGATTATTCTATTTATGTCTTTCATGTTGAGAACTATTTAAAAAAAAATATGCATGTTAACTTTGGCTTTTAAACCTGAATACATGTGGAATTCCCTAATGCTTGACGTCTCGCTTATTTTAATTATTGCTTTAATTACGTTACAATAATCAATTTATTCTTTCTTAGCTTGATTTGAAATTGAATTGAAAGTTGTGGTGTCTAGTCTATGTGGATTCGACCATTTACTGTGCTGCATTGATCTGTCTCTGCAGTATAGTTGTAGGAATTAAATTCTATCTCTATCAAGAAGATAAATGATGTTTTAAACGGTTCACCAATACATTTGCAATCATCTTGTAGCTCACATTACAAAGATCAATGGTCGAAACTCTGACATATGTGAAGGATTTTCTACCTTCAGAAGCAAACATATGTTTGTGTGATTCATTTTTGGATCTAAATCTTCACTTTCAATAAACTGTAGACTTCTTTAGAAACGTCATGTGTTATCTTATTCCAATGTCCATGACAGAAATTGGCTGGAAAACCATCCGCCGGTGATTTTGTTGGACCAATTAAGAATACTGCATCATCAATTTCGGTTGTGGAGACATATCTCGTTAAATTAGTATTGATCTCAGTTGTAACACGTTTTGGTAAACATTAAGGACATTGTAGTAGTTGTTGCTAATCTCAGCGGTGCTTCGAAACAGAGTAGAAAAATAGGATGTAGCTATTTCAGCGATGATATGGTGATTTGTGTGTCGTACTCCATTATTATTAGTTAAGGCATAGATCCTGTTTATTTCTTTCCTTTGTGTGGCTGTGTGAAAGAAAAATCAGGTGTTACGATCTCCTTTTTGTAACACTATTGATTACGATTTTTAATCCACCAAAATGATTCTTCACGTCCATAAGCTAGATTGAGCGCTCGTCTATAATAAGCTCTAAAGATCCACCATGTGATGAGATTGTGTTCAGCTTGTGCTTGTAGAAGATAATATCTTTCTTTGAATTGTAACGATGAACTTTGTGCCAACGTGACAGAGCTTTGCGAGAAGAATCTAAGTAGGAGACCAAACATTGATTCCCTGCTTGGTTATGATTCCAGTCGTGAAGTACATAATTATGAAATTCTTCGCTAGTAGATATCTATCATCATACTTGAAAGAGTTATGCACATGTGGAATACCTGTGAGAAACATGGTCAATACAGGTCGATCATACTTGGAAATTGATTTAACCTTGCTTTATTTACCAAGGTTCGATCAAGGCAACATTGGATGTGGTGATCATAACGGTTTCCGATCCAAGAAAACTTATTTACTATTGATTGTAAGTCATGAAAGTCACAAGTCTGATATAAATGTCTAAAGGCTTGAAAGATCTGTCGGATCTAATCCTTCCTCGTATTTTCTCTGAATTATCAAGTAACTCACTGAAATCTCCTAAACATATCCAAGATCAATATTGTGTTTGCGCAATGGTTTTGTTTATCCCATAAACTTGTCGATATTCTGCTCTAGGATGTCCGTAAATACTTGACAAATAGAAATGAAAACCACTCATATTAATCGAAGCATCAATTACATGAGGACATTGAGTAAGAACATACACTGAAACATTAGACTTCCACATAATAACTAAACCACCACTAAGTCCTAAAGGGGAGACAATATGAAAAGACTTAAATCATAATTCAGTAACTACTTTGATGAAATAGTCATCTTGTTCTTTTGTTTCCATCAAGAAAATGAAATCAGGGTGAAATTTTATAGTTAACTTCTTAAGATGTCGAACTACCAATTCATATTCCAAGCATCGACAATAGCAAGCGATTGTCCTCATTTTTCCGGTAGTGGTATCAGGCCCACCGCGCCTATGATTTCTACTGATTTTTCAGCACCAATCTCATCATCATGTTTTCTCTTCTTTGAGATATTCTCTGCTCTGTAATGTGTAACATCGTCTGGTTCTTCAAACATAGCAACCTGGTCCGATTCTTGATGGTTGTTGGATGGTTCATCCGTGCGAGTATCTCCTGAATTACAAGACTCGTTTCATGAGGTAATTGAAATCCATTTGTTTGTGGGCCTGTGGCTCATCATCATTGTCGGGGTGATCATTCTCATCGCCATTAGGAACCAAACAATCACCAGTGTCATGTGTGAGCAAACCACATATATCACAATAACTCCGAAGCCTTTCATACATGATTTATATTGTATAAAAAGCTTCGTGCGATGAGCAATTAATAAAACGAAGTCAAAAACCAAAACACAAGTACATATCGATAAAATGTCGTAAGAATAAAATAGATGAAACCAATAAAAGAATTACATATATTATAAACGATTTAGTTTCTTGCTCAACAAGTAAGTAAATCTAGGACGAGTTAATTTTCCAGCGAGGAACATATCGGCCATAACCTTATACATGGCCTCAGTCAAATGGACTCCGTCCCAATTGATGTACCGGCTCGGGTCCTTACACACCGTGGCTTCAGCCGTCCCACACGTCTCGAACACCTGAAAGTTGTAAGGCTCACCGATCCCACAACAAGCCTTGAACATCTCTGAGATACCATACTTGCTAGGGTTTTGAATCACCTTACGGTATGCATTCCAGTAATCTGCATATACAATTGTGGCATTCGGATACTTGATCCTACATATATGCATACAAATCATTTCATTACCACATCATTTCTTTATAGAGACAAATACTTGGCTTTATTATTGAAAAATGGACTCAAATATCAGTTAGCACAGTTTAACGATAACAACTAAATCATACTATGTACAATTTATTTTAGAAAATTATGAACCAGAACTCTTGTCGACAAAAGTACAAATTAACAAGAAAATTTCTCCTCAAATATATATATATAAAACCAGGAGAATTTTTTTCTTCCAATTTTTACCTATCAAACCTTCTTAAAATACCATCATATCCCCAAAACTATGATTTATATATACTCTTTTATATATATATATTTAAAAAAAACATATATGCATATTGAATAAATAAAAACTAGTCTTCATTGGTTTATAGTTTATTCATCTTGTTTAAGCTTTGGTTTCCATCTCGAGGTGGGTAAAACTTATCTCACAAATTGGAATAAATTTTTTGTTGGTTCGGTTGATTACATGAACCAGCAAAAGAAGCAATATATATATGTGGTTAAATAATAAATTAATTGGTGGAATTGGGTCGGTTTAGTACTTTCCTTTTGTTAAAGCATACGTAACTATATAAACTGACCTAAGTTGTTTAAGTTTGGTTTGGAGAGCAAGATTGTGAGAGTAACTCTGATTATTGACACTCTTCACGCATCCTAGATTGTCTCGGTCGTCTTCTGCAGCTAGTGACATCGCTAAAGTCAAGCATCCGGTTGCTGGATGTCCTTGTACCAACATATATTTCACACCTTTCTTCAACAATGTCTGCAACAACGTAACAATGTAAAAATGTTATAGAACCAATCCAAATCAAACCGGCCGGTTATGTTCACCACCATTAGACCTTTTTCTTCCTTGATCTAGACCAGCCTAATTTATGCGTTATCAAGAACTGAAGATGACATCCTCTTACCCCCCCATAAGGATAATTAACCCCCAAACAAAAAATATAATAAAATTAGTGGCTCATAAACTAATTCAAAACCAAATTAGACATCGACAAGAATGGGCAACCACTTGCCATTAACACTACATTTAATATACCACTCTCCTCCAAATAAAGTTGAAGATGTTACAAAAGTACCATATATTTCATCTCTTTACATTATAGTTTATTTTCAATAAAAATATTAATATATTTAATAACCATCTAAAAATGCAAAAAACTACTTTTACCATAGTGTATATTCTTGTTACCTAGTATCTTAAGCCAAAACTCAAGCCAAATATATTCAAGTATTTGTTTTTCCAACAATTAGATCAACGAAGTCCAATCTATAGTCAATCTCTATAATAAGGAGTATCACAATTGAAAATAGACTAGGATCAGAGGACATTTTACTCTAAACTCCACTTTTTACTCCAAATTATTAAATATGGTTATCATATATTCGTTTCTTTAGTTATATCGAAAACAAATTAAATACAAATCCAAAACATATATTCATTTTTATAAGCAAAATTAAAAAAATTTGGAGTCAATGGTAAATGGTTTGAGAACCGAATTCGAGAACCAAACAAAATTAAGATCGTATTAGTTTACTAACAGAAAGAAAAAACAGTAGAAGATTAGATTAGATTAAGCATATGTTATGCAAAGATTACCTCCAAAAACCTTGAAATGGTTGAAATACTAAGTAGTCTAATAGTGTCAGTTGGTACAGAAGATCCGAGTATGTATGCATAGTCGTTCACTCCGATTTCTCCAATCCAAAACAGAGAATCTTTAAACAACGAAACCTTCTGATTGGCTCCAAGTGTTTCCAAATAGTCCTCGAACCAGGCAAGCTCCGTTTCGATAGACTGAGGAGTCATATCGAGCGTTAGATTGTTCTTCACGAAGAAAGCGTGTTTAATTGCCGTTGCTCCAGAAACGGCGAAATTAACACCGTAACTATCAGTGGCTGTGCCGTTACCTTTAGCTGTTTTAAGGCTGAGATACGGTGGCAGAAACGGTAAGTTCATCGACTGTGCCACGAAATCGATGGTGAGTCTCCCGTCGGAGTAGCGGTTTGTTGGTCGCCGGAAGAAAGTCATACCGTATGGATAGCTTGACAAGTGTCCGAAACCAGCGGGTCCTTCACCGGCGCGTGAGTTTCCTGTATCGGAGAAAGAGTCGCCGAAGGCGTAGATTCTATTGAATGGACGGTGGACGCCGGGAATTGAAGCCGCCGCTGAGATAGTGGATAAGAGGAGGATCGCGCCGGAGACGGCGATTGCGAGTGTAAGAGAGTTGGAAGAAGGCATTGTTATAGGAATTGAAAGCTTCTGTGGGAATGGTCGTGTGTTTTATACTAGTGTTGATTGGTGATAATAAATTCAAAATATAAAATTCCACCCCCAAAA
Source organism: Iberis pinnata (assembly GCA_900406425.1). Classification (NCBI taxonomy): domain Eukaryota; kingdom Viridiplantae; phylum Streptophyta; class Magnoliopsida; order Brassicales; family Brassicaceae; genus Iberis; species Iberis pinnata. The sequence continues at coordinate 10,844 of OVBE01001480.1, forward strand.
AAGTTTAAAAACTATACCTCTTTTTGCTAAATAGTTTTTGACTCTTTTTTTCCAACCACATGAACCGAACCACTCCTTGATTTGTTATCCATATAGAGAAGCATTCATAAAACCCATATCAACCCCATTTCGATATATTGTTTATTAGTGATGGAGTTTACCTTGCGTTCATATTAGCCTCTTTCGTTCAGTTTAAACGGCTTTCAGATTTTTTTTAGGTGGGACCATATAGAGATCGTTCAAGTATTTAGTCATGATGGTTCGGTTCAATTTGTAGCAATTGAGATATTTATTAAAATTCATTTTGTATCCGGAATACCCGAAAAGACAGTAAAAAACACAAAAAACCGACTTTTTTTTTTTTGAAAAACTTAAAGTCCAAAACGATAAACTTAAATTAGGGTAATGTATGCATTTCGACTTAATTCATTTATCATAATAAATTTAATTCGGTTTATTGAAAAAACCAAAAATCTAAAAAATCAAAATCTGCTCAGGTTATGTCTCTTACTCGAAACCGATCTATGACCCATTTTCGATTAATTTTTTATCTAGATTTTTGGTTTTTGGTTTAATATGTTCATGCCTAGTTTAAACCATGTTTTTGACTATTAACAAAAGAAAAATGAAACAAAAGTGTTATAAAAAAAAATTAAGGGTCCATCATCTTCAAAAATCCATTAAAAGAATTTATCCAATGGTCAACTATCAAATAGTCAACATTTAGTAATCATATTTCCATATTAATTTAATAGTTACCTCACAATTAATGGTAATAAATTGCATATCACAATAAATTGTCTTTATAGAATTATCTTGTCAGCTCTTATTAATCGGATTTTATAAACCTCAAAAATGAACAATTATTTACAAAAGTGAAACATTTTAACTATTTATAATATGATTGACAGAAAATTAGGTGAAAATGCCCGAGGAGAAAAAAAAACCATGTAAAAAGACTTTTCTTTGAAAACCACATACATGAAGATATTTTTTCTATGCATATGTACATTTGTTCATGTTAAGTTTTTTAACTGAAATTTTAAATGTCAATTATATAAACATGAAGAGTTTCGGTTCCTTCGTCATTACAAACAAATTATATAAAGGGTAAATTTACAAAATTGATATGGTTGAGATGGATCAAGATATCCAAGATTTCTGATGATATCCGGATTTGTCGGATTCGTGAAAAAATAACTAGATATGTATTCGAGATATCCATATTTGATTCCGACGCTTATTTAAAAAACCCTAAACATTTTTTTAAATATAAAATTATATTTTTATATTTTTAAATAATAAAAATAAAAATTAAAATATTTTTAATTAAAATAATATAATATATATTAAAAAATATATACATAACAGAATATATATTTTAAATATATTTAGTACATATATTTCTGGATCCAGACTCTTCTAGTATCATAATTTTTGAAGCGGATTTGGACAGATTTCATATCAAATCTCGCATTCCGGATAATAATTTCAAATTTAACTGTTGTATTTAAAATATGCGGAATTTTAATAAAAAGTTAATTAACTTATTGTTATGAGGACTTATTTATTCAGATGAAATATCGCACAGAGTCAAAAACGATAAATATTTGTATGTTATTTGGAAATTCAATATATGATTGTTGTTTGTGTCAAATATATACACAAACTGTACTGTATAAGTATACATATTTAGATTAGAAACTTTGTGTTGCGTTAATGTGTTTTTTCATGTTAATTATAGGAAAATTTGTTTGATAACATCCAACCATGATGAATAGTATCCTTATCTTAAACAGTATTGCGGCGCCATGCTTAGGTACGGACCTAGCGGATCACCTATAAATTCTAATGCACTAACATTAACATTATATGAATAATTATATACCAGTACAACATTGGCATATTATATACTAATATGGGAAATGTATTTAATAGTAAATAACAAGAATTAAAAAATAATAGACAAAGGAGTAGGTGGAAGCATGGAGGTGGTAATTGTAGTTGGCTGTGGAGAGATTTCTAGTTAGCCATTAAATATCTCATCCACCTCTTATCAACATTCTTGCAACTTATGGTTGCTAAGAATTTCGGTGATTAAATTTCCATACAACATATATCACTTACGAATTCACTTATTAGTTTTACCCAAAGACACAACTATTAAATTACCTTTATGAAGACTCTGATTACTAACATGTTGTATCAAAGTTAAGTTTTTTTAATATAGTAAATGTTATATTTATTAATTAAAAGAGATGATTATACGTATATGCGAGTTTAGAGAGTTTGATCGAAATAAGACATATTTTATAGGATGCAAAGATGTCTCGTTAAAATATGATTCTACAAAATTGCATGGGATAAAATTACAACTAAGAAAAACGTATAGTTTCTGCAAAATTGAAAAACCGATGATGGCTGAAGACTAATATGAAGTTAGACAGATGTTGATAAATCCATATTCAGCTCTAGTGAAGCTGATGCCAACGCTGATTCAAGTGGTAAAGAGCGAAGTTGCCGTGTAATGAAGGTTGGTGATGCAATCTAAAATGGTGCGTGTAAGAATTAAATTGTAGTAAAAATTATAATTCGATGTAATTTGTTTAAAACTTGTGTGGTAATTTATGTGTGAAATTGCTATAAAAATATGTGTTAACATTTTTCTGGTGTAAGTAATTGGTAACTTTTATGTTGTATTTTTTATCATAATTTTTTATGATGTATAAGTTGCATATTGCGTTATTCAAAAATAATTGAATACTAACTAAATATAAAAAATTAAGAGAAAATTATAAAACTTCTAAATTTTTTTTAACACTATACATTTCAAAACATATTTGCAATTTTGATTAACAAGAAAAAAAAAAAGGCTCTGTACTCTCTAAGTTTCAACGATGGTTAGAGATGTTCACCGCCATTGTTAATTTTCCGGTATCATAGTTCTCCAGCAATATTTTTGGATCTGTCACGATTGGATCATGTGGTTTGCATGAAAATACTTTTTAAAATTTTTTTTAAATCGGGTTTTGTGTCATTTTGATTACAAACATTAGCATTTTCATTTTTCTTACAAAGTAACTCGTCTTTAAACAGAAACTCACAACTAATAATTAATGCTTTTTTTCTTTCTTTTTTACATATGTGTGGTGTGTTTTTGTTGTTGTCAAGTTTCCCACTGTAATGCTTATTTAAAACGTGAATTTCAATTACGTGGGAGTATAAATTCACTCACATCAGATCTTTGGAATCTAATTTAGTTCTCTTTGTCATTCGGCTTACCATACCCATCCCATCAAGTTGGGTTTCACCTCTCTTTGTTACTGGGTTCACCAAGCATATCCCATCAGGTTGGGCTTCGACCCTTTCTATTGAATCAAAGTAATCGATATATGCAATATGAATTAAGAGAATAATAACGATTTTTATTAGATTAAGAAAATAGCTCAAAACATAATCTCTCTCTTAAAACCCTAATCTCACAAGACTTTATTATTTCTATTCCCTAAAATCGATGACCTTTATATAGGCTTAGACAACTTCCGAAACCTATTAGGAAAACACTTCTTAATTATCTTTTAGATAATTTCTAAAAGATGAGACCATATCTTATCTTTATCTTGGAATAGAAATATTAACTTGCACTTCAAGTTTCGTTTTTAATCAAGCTTATCTCAACAATCTCTCCCTTAAGCTTGAACAGGTCATCTTTAATCTCTTGCACACCAATGAGCTCTCTCATTTCCTTGAACTTGATCTTTCCAAGTGTTTTAGTTAACATATCGGTCATTATCGACACACTCTCTGATGAAATGATACCTCTTGTGTATGTGCTTGCTTCTTTCGTGAAATACTGGATTCTTGGTCAAAGCTATTGCAGATTTGTTGTCGATTTTTATTTTCACTTTGGTGCTGGATTCTCCACTAATTTCTTCAAGCAAGTCTCTTAACCAGATTGCTTGCTTAGCGGCTTCACAGCCATAAACTCAGCTTCACATGATGAAAAAGAAACTGTATCTAGCTTTAGAGAATACCAACTTACCGAAAATTCATTTAGATAAAAGATATGACCTGTTGTACCTTTTCCATCATCAAGATTTTCATTATGACTACTATCACTAAAGCCGACGAGTCAGTTCTTTATCCCTTTTTCATACGACAAATCGTAAGAAGAAGTTCTCTAAAAATACCTCATAACTTGTTTAAGCGCAACTCCATATGATTGCTTGGGTTCCTACATGTATCTACTTAACACAACAACACAATATGACAAATCAGATCTTGTATGTAAGAGATATCTTAAGCATCCAATGCTTCTTCTATATTTCAGCTCATCAATCCCTTCATCTTCCTTTGATTTGAAATTTTGATGCTAGTATCCATCGGTACTAGACATGCACTGCATTCTTTCATGAGCGATTCCTCCAAGATCTTTAAAGCATATCTCTCTTGCTTCAATGTTATTCCTCTTTCATGTTGGTGTACTTCAACTTTGAGATAATATGTCAACTTCCCTAGATCATTCATATCAAATTTAGTGGACATACCTTTCTTAAAACCGAGTACCAACTTCAATGATGATCCCGTGACTAGTAGATCATCCACATAAACCACCACTAGTAACAGTTCTTTTCCTTCTTTCTTTCGATATACAAAGGCTTCTTTTGAACATTTTACAAAGTTCAATTCCTTTAGAGTTGCATAAGTTTTTTGTTCCATGCCCTAGATGTTTGCCTTAATCCATAAAGTGCTTTATCCAGCTTGTATACCTTTCATTCGCTTCTTTTTTTATTATGAACCCTTCTGGGTGTTTCACACAGACTTCTTCCTTTAGTTCTCCATGTAAAAATATTGTCTTTACGTTTAAGTGATGAATTTCCCAGCCATTATTTGCCGCCATAGTTGTGAGAAGTTGACTGTTTCTAGTCGAGCTACAGGTGCAAAAAACTTCATCGAAATTAATACCATGCTTCTGCACATATCCTTTTGCAACTAACCTTTCTTTGTACTTGTTAATGCTTCCGTCAGCATTGCGTTTTATCTTGAATACCCACTTGAGTCCAATTGCTTTGGCTCCTGTAGGTAAATCTGCTAATCGCCATGTATTATTCTTCTCTATAGATGCAATTTTGCTTTCTCATGCATCTACCCATGCTTTAACGTCTTTTTCTTCGTTAAAGTAGTAAGGTTCATCGTTACTCATGATGAGAAGTCTCTCACTCTCAACATCAGCTATGAGTACATAGTCACCTAAATACGTGGGTTTGTTACTTTGTCTTGTCGATCTTTTTAGACTTGGTACATCTTCGTTCTCTTCCATTCCTTCTTAATTATCGACGTCATGTGCTTCTTTCTCACCATCGTTCTCATTGATTTCAGCTTCATGTGTCTCATAGTCACCATCGTTTTCAACCTCTTCATTGTTTTCACCTTGATTACCTTGATTTTCATCTTCGCTTCTTGCTTTGATGGTAAAGGTTCCCACTTGTTTTGAGACATTTTCTCTGGGTTTATCCCAATTAAAACAAGTTTTCTCATCAAAGACAACATCTATACTAACAACAATCTTCTTAGTTGTCGGATCAAGCAATCAATAGGCTTTGGAGCCGGGTTCTACACCGAGATGCACTAGGACACGTGACCTATCATCCAATTTCCTTAGGTGTTATGCGTCTATCTTTGCATACCCGACACAACCGAATATTCTTAGATGCTCAATTTTTTGGTTCTTCCCCTTTAGACACTTATATCGCGTTTGATCCGTTAATGTTCTTGTTGCAAATCTGTTGATGATATAGGTTACATGTCTTACACCTTCTCCCCATAATAAGTAGTTAGGTACGTGCATGTATTTTAAGATGCTTCCAGTCATCTCAAGTAACATCTTATTCCTTCTCTCAACTACTCTGTTTTGTTGTGGTGTGTATGGGGCTCTTAAATGTCTCTTGATTCCCTTTTCTTCACAAAATCTTTGAAATTCAGCGGACATAAACTCACCTCCTCTATCTGTGCGAAGACATCTGATCTTTTCTCCTGTCTGTGCTTCGATTTTGGTTTTGAATCTCTGAAACATTTTGAAATCTTCACTCTTCTCCTTCCTAATAATCTTCCACATGTATCTCGAGTGATCATCAATTAGTACATATATGTACTTGTTATTTTCGGTCGTAGAGGGTGTAATTGGCCCGCACAAATCAGCATGAATGAGCTCTAGGATTTTCTTCGCGCGATACTCAATTGCTTTGGGAAAGACTTGTCTTGTTTGCTTGCCTAAGAGACATGAAGAACATATCTCTTTCTTCACGTTGACATCTCTTAAGCCATGAAATAGTTTCTTTTCAATCATTGTTTTCATGTTGTTAGCTCCAATGTGTCCTAGTCTTGCATGTTATTTAGTTGTCTCATTAAGTTCTATTGCATGCACACAAGCAGCGTCTTTCAGCTCCATCGTTACCTTATAGAGCCGATTCTTTGAACGTCTAGCCTTTAACAATATCTTATCGTCACGATCATATAATAAGAGATAGTCTTATTTCATAAGCACGTCACAGCCTGATTATGTTTCTTGTCCAAGACTTATTATATTATGTTTCAAGTCAGGGATATAATAAATGTCAGTCAATACCTTCTTGTCGCCTTCCTTGCTTGTGAATATTATAGATCTTTTTCCTTTTATATCTACTCTTGAGTCATCTTCAAACTGCACCTTCCCTGTAACCTTTTTATTGAACTTGTTAAAGTAGACAAGGTTACTTGTCATATGGTTCCTTGCAGCTTTATCCATATACCATATATTCTCTTATGTTGCATGTGTTTCGAACTTATCTGGTATAACATTCTTTTCATTCAAGAAAACAACTTCATGCATCACGAGATCATTACCTTCTCGTGTATCATCTTCTTTGTTCTCTTGTGTTTCTTGTAACTTGAGTAGTATATCAGGACATGTCGATGCATAGTGACATGGTTATCACATAAGTAGCATATGATTCTTGACTTATCTCTTTCTTCATTCCTTCCTCGTCCCCTACCTCTATCATAAAATCTTCCACCACATCCCCTTCATCTCCCTTGGGCGTAGTGCTCTTGAGCTCCATATGATTCAGATCTGGCATACATAAGTTTCGATTGATCCTCTTGATTAACTTCTTCAATATTAATTCTTTCTTCATAGGCCTTGAGTCTTCCTACGATGTCTTCAAAACTTGTTGTTTTTAGGTCTAACACATGTTCTAGCGCTGCGACTATGGTTATGAATTTTTTCTTGGGTAAGCTATTCAAGAATTTATTTACAACTTTAGTTTCATCAAAGCTCTCGCCTAGAGCTTGTGTTTTTTCGACTATCTCCAACAATTTTTCAGAAAATAGATCAATGCTCTTTGTCTCTTTCATATGAAGTTTGTCAAACTCTGTGGTTAATATTTGTAGCCGAGCTTCTTTAACTCTCTCTACGCCAACATGTCTTGATTGGATTGACTCCTAAATATCTTTTGCGGTCTTGTGATCACCAAGTTGTATCACAAGGGTTTCAGATATGTAATAATAGATGAGTGCCCTTGCTAGATCATCTTTCTCTCCTTCTTCAATTTTGGGATCTATTGCTTCCCAGACTTTGTTTACCTTGAGTGATGCCTTCATCCGCATTGCCCAATAGGTGTAGTTTGTATCGTTAAGTATGGGATATTGAAGACCGATGTTCTTAGCACTTGAGGATGGGACTATCTCTCCCACTATTTCTTCGAAATTGTTTCCTCTGATTCAATGAATAAACTCTGATACCAATTATTGAATCAAAGTAATCGATATATGCAATAGGAATTAAGAGAATAATAACGACTTTTATTATATTAAGAAAATAACTCAAAACTTAATCTCTCTATCGCTCTTAAAACCCTAATCTCACAAGGCTCTCTCTTATTTATATTCCCTAAAATCGATGGCCTTTATATAGGCTTAGAAAACTTCCTAAACCTATTAGAAAAATACTTTCTAATTATCTTTTAGATAACTCCTAAAAGATAGGGCCATATCTTATCTTTATCTTGGAACAAAAATATTAACTTGCACTTCAAGTTTCTTTTTTAATCAAGCTTATCTAAACACTCTCTGTCACTGGGCTCCCCAGGCACAGCCCATCAGGTTAGGCTTCAGCTCTCCTTGTCACTGGGATCACCAAGCACAACCCATCAGGCTGGGCTTCGGCTCTCCCTGTCACTAGGCTCACTAAGCACAACCCAGGTTGGGCTTCCGCTCTCCATGTCATTGGGCTCACCGAGCATAACCATCAGGTTGGGATTTGGCTCTTCCTGTCACTAGGCTCAACAGGTATAGTCCATCAAGTTGGACTTTGACTCTCCCTGTCATTAGGCTCACCATGCACATCTCATAAGGTTGGGTTTCGGCTCTCCCTGTCACTAGACTCATGAAGCCTATTATGGAGCACAAAACCCAATTCGCATTATTGTCTACTGAGACGAGTTCTCACAGTGGGCCAAATGTCATAGTGAGCCGAGCCGAGCCCCTAAGCAAGCTGAGCCCATTAGACGAGCACGAGGGAGAATCAACCTGAAGCGCATGGATTTGTGGAGAGCGCGCTGACATTACGGCGAGATCCGCCATTTTGCCGAGAAATTCAGAAAGAAATCAGAGTATTAAATGTCATTTAAGATAGCTCATTAAGAGAGATGAGAGTAATATAAAGGGAGATGAGAGAGCTCTGAGATGGGGGTCTGAAACTTTTGCAAACTCTTGAGAAAGATCATTTTAAGAGAAAACTTATCAATAAACATACATATTCACAAACACATTATGATTTTCATTGCAATTTTTAATATATTGGTGTAAGGCGAATTTATGCTCTTATATTTTGGGCCCGTCTATAGGGAGAGCAGACAAACATTTCGAGAAACATCCTCAGATACAAGATACTATAAAGTCGAGACTCCCTCTTTATGAAGGGAAATTATACCCAAAGGCAAATGTGACAGTCTTCAGGATCGTCATGATCCGAGCACACTTCAGTGAAGAAGAGAAAGATGCAGGATACTACAACCTCTTCTTTGAAACTTTATGGGACCCACTCTCGAGTGGTTTTCCCAGCTCTAGGGAGGTTTGATTGACAGCTCTACACAATTGTTGACAACATTTGTAAAACACTACTTCATTTTCAAGGACAAAAGAACCTCGGACGCCGACCTGTGGACGTCAACTCAAGGTCCAACCAAATCACTTCGGAGTTTCATCGAGCGTTTCAAGAATGTAAAAGCAAAAGTATTTGGGCTGAACGAGTCGATAGCCTTGCTAGCACTCAAACATGGGCTCTGACATGAGTCCCCATTATGCTTTGACATAACTATTCAAGGATGTTCTCCATTGTTCTGCGAACTGGATCATTGCAGAAAAGAAAAAGGTTGCCCTCTCCAAGATATTCGAAATAGTGAGAGGAGCTTCTGATTCGGCTCTTCCACCGAAGAAGTTTGAAAAGAAAAACTACCAGAAATCCCGAGGAACTTCTAAAGGATTTTATTCATATAGCGATGATAAAGGAGGACGCAAGCATGAGACTGAAGAAAGTCCACGAATGTTAGGGCATGATGCGAACGCTTATTGCGAGTTACACAAATGCAATAGATATTCTACGCATGAATGCTTCAAACTGATATATTGTATTTTTAATAGATTTAACTCTTGTTTCATATTCATTTTAGGTTGATTCACTTGCATTTATGCATACATAGGTTGCATTTTCATATCATTTCATGTTTCATGTGTTGAAGGTGAGTGGAATCAAAAGAGGGATCAATTAGATGCAAAAGAGCAATATGAGCCAAAAGAAGCAAATGAATGTCTGTATTGGGGGGGGGGGGTTGTATCAGCCAAGACACTGATACAAACATCTTTATATAAAGACCAGAAACTACAACAAAAAGTCATCTACTAGGTGTCTGTATTGGGAAATTTGTATCGGCCAAGAAACCGATACAAACATCTATGTACAGTTGTATGCCCTATCTGGAAGTCAACATTTAACTTTTGACCAAGTTTTTATCCAATTTCAATTAGGTTAACTCATGTATTTTGGGCTAACCTAATACCATTTTAGGAGAGTATAAATATGTTTTAGACTTAATTTTGGTCTCAACTCTTATTCTTCTATAAACTTTGATACTACGTTATTCTCAAGTTCGTCTCAAGCTTTTCTTATTGTTTGTTCTCCAAGATCAAAGAGTTGGAGGAAATTGTATCCTCTACAATTAATATATTCATCTTTCTTCTCATTTTTGTTCTTGCATTTTAGGATTTAGTTTTGGTTATTGGATCTAGGCTAGATAGGATTTGTATTGAGATTGATTAATCATGATTTATGGTTGTTAATGTTTGGATATTCATTCATTAGGTGTTCTTAATGCTAAATTTGACTTGATCACCCAAGTTTAGATCATAGGATGAATTTTGCTCGAAAGGTGTTCGATGAAGTTCTTGAACCAACTTTTGAATGCTCAATGAGGCCTAACCAAGAGATTATGTTAGTTAGCTTAGTGGTTTATCATGGATTAGATCTCAATGCTTCTTGATTGTGTAATTATCCAAAAATATTTTTTTAGTTGCATGATTAGGAAAGGGATTAGTGCCACAAGAGTGGATTAGTCTTTATTTGGAAATCTTAGACCAAGGATTGACATTGATTGATTGTTTCATTGTTGGTTGATTGTTAATCATATCTCTTGATAGTAAGATCCATGATCCAATTATTTTATCTTTTTTTCTTCTTTGTTTCTTGTTTCTTGTTTCTTGTTTCTTATTTCTTTGCATTTCGTTTCTTAGATTTAATACTTATTAAAAATCATTGGCTCTAGATTAGTTTGGTTCTCATATCTTAGTGTTGCAAACCCTTATGTTCTTCAAAACGATTAGTGAGGGGATTGCTACAAAATCTTTCTTACCACAAACTCAAGAACTTCTTGAGAGGAATCGATCTAGAAGTGATCGTCCATGAGATGGAAGCTACCAAGGAAAATAAACAAGCCCCAGCAGGGAAGAGAGCATGAAGTCTGAAGCTTGGAAGCACTTCGAAGGCTCATCAGAAGAAGATAACATATTTCATCATGGGAGGGTCGAGACATTGTTGAGAATCAATGTCTTTGGTAAAATCATATGTGAGAAAGGCGGAGTTCAGTAAAGCAAGATTCACCTCAGAACCGAGCAATGAGATAATCTTTACCGAACATGATACCTCTTGTCAAGACTTGCTTCATGATCACGTCCTGGTTGTCAAGCTTGTCTTCAAAGCAAATTGCAAAATATCCTGAGTATTGATCGACACGGGGATCATAGTGAATGTCATGTTCCTCGATAAACACAATAGGATGGGAATTGATGATGCAGAAGTAAGGGGTCCTCCTACCTCCTAATAGGTTTCAATGGAATGACATAATTGTCACTCATTATGATAAAAATCCTAGTATCTGTAGAGGGAGTCATGAAGCTTATTGAATTCACTGTGGTAGAATGCCTGGCGGCTTGCAATGTCATCTTGGGGACTCTTTGGCTCAACGAAATGAAAGTTATCCCATCCAGTTATCATTAGTGCGTGAAGTTCCCGACTAAAAGTAGCGTGGGAGTTCTCCATAGAACCCAGAAAGATTCTTGGATTTTCTATACGATTGGCGTCAAGTTCGGATCTCAATAACAATTATAGAACTCAACTCGTGGCGCTCAGCTCGTGGTGCTCAGCTCGCTATGATCAACTCATGGCGCTTGAATCAAGGTGTCAGCTGACATGAGTGCAATCAACTCACGACACTCAACTCGAGGCACTTAGTTCAAAGCGCTAAGCTCATGGCACACATCTCGCATTGCTTAACTTGCGGTGTTTATTTTGCAGTGCTCAACTCACATGAGTGCATTTAACTCATGTCACTCAGCTCGAGGTTCTTAGTTCAAGGCGATCAGCTCGTGGTACTCAGCTTGTGGTGCTTAATTTACGGTACTTAGCTCGTGGTGCTTAGCATGTAGTAGTGCAATCAACCCATGGTGCTTAGCTCGAGGCGTTTAATTCATGGTGATCAACTCCTGAAACTTAGCTCACAGTGCTCAACTCGTGGTACTCAACTCATGGTGCTCAGTTCACAGTGCTCAGCTGGGGTGTTCAGCTTACAGGAAAGCAATCAACTCACGGTGCTCACCTCGTGGAACTTAGCTCGCAGTGCTCAACTCATGACACTCAACTCGCAAGAGTGTAATTAACTCATGATACTCAAATTGAGGCACTTAGTCTGCGATGCTCAACTCACGACACCCAACTTGTGGTGCTCAGCTCGTAGGAGTGCAATATACTCAAGCCACTCAGCTCGAGACGTTAAGGTCGAGGCAATCAGCTCATGGAGCTTAACTAGCAGCACTCAGCTCGCAAGAGTGTACTCAACTCACGACACTTAGCTCGAGGCGCTTAGCTTGCGGCACTCAGCTCGAGGCGCTCACTTCATGTCGCTTAGATCACGACAATTAGCTCGCGATGCTCAACTCATGGTGCTCAGCTCATGTGCTCAGCATGCTATAGTGTAATGAACTTACAACGCTCAGCTCAACGCGCTCAATTTGCGGTGTTCGGCTCATGACACTCAACTCAAATTTTGGCGCTTAGCTTAAAGCTCTCAGCTTAAAGTGCTGAACTCGGGGTGTATGGATCATGGTGCTCAGCTCGCGATGCTTAGTTCGCAGTGTTCAGCAAACTTGGGGGGGGGGGGGAATGCAGACAGCNGGTGCTCAGCTTGTGGTGCTTACCTCCTGGTGCTAAACTTGTGGTGTTGAAGGAGTGGACTCTCGTAACCATACTTCAAAAGAAGCTTAGATCGAATCGCATCATGATTTCGCAAGGGAAAATATTCCTGAAAGTATCCTAAGGGAATCGAACCTAAGTACACATGCTTTAGGTTATCCTATTTTTACCACCGTGCTAGCATAACATTTATTCCTAAAAGTAGTCAGTCCAGGATAGAACTTGGTGCACTATAGAAGGCAGAGTGGGGGGGGGGGGGGGGGGGGGGG
>OVBE01001480.1:23900-36414 GCA_900406425.1 Iberis pinnata
CAAGCCTCCAAAAGTCAAGAACAGAGGATCATGATTCCCTCAAAGATGAAGAAACATTGAAGGATCTCGACGTCCTCAGAAATGAAGAAGTTGGAGATTGGAGAGTCTCAATTGAAGCATGCATCACGACGGAAAAAATCCAAGGAGACAAGAGACAAGCACAAAAACTAAAGGTTCAAAGTACCCACTTCTGCATGATTAACATGGGTGTTGTACAAGAAAGACATATCTGGACCATACCTTGATCTTACAAAGTGCCAAAATTTGTTCGTTAAGGTGTTTTCGAACTCGAGTCTAAAAACGATGTTAAAGTCCTAAGATTTTGGAATTCTATGCATGCATCTTAAGGCATACTTTTAATTATAAGATAACATTGTATTTTCTTTAATACTAAGAATCAATAAAGGGCGTTCTCTTTCGTAACATGGTGATTATTCAAAAAAAAGAGCTCGAGCTGTGCTTCAACAAAGGGTTCGGACCGTGCTCCAGGACTTGAGAAAGTAAGCTCGCAAATAAAATCTAAGTAAAAAACTATAACAAAAAGTTCGCAAATAAAAAATCTATGCTCAAACATTAAAATGAGCTCGAGAGGAACTCAAACAAAGACAAACAAAATGTCTAAAGTCTAGACACAAAGATCAAAATTGGTCTCGGACCAAGCTCAAATAAGAGCTATTTTAAAGTGTTTACAAATCAAAAAGCCGCATTCAAAAATTAAAAAGAGCTCGGGAGGAACTCAAACAATGACCAACAAAAGGTCTAAAGTCCATACACAAAGATCAAAATTGGTCTTGGACCAAGCTCAAATAAGAGCTATTATAAAGAGTTCACAAATCAAACTCGCGCTCAAAAGTTAAAATGAGATCGGGATGAACTCGAACAAAAATTAACAAAAGGTCTAAAGTCTAGACTCAAAGATCAAAATTGGTCTCAGACCGAGCTCAAACAAGAGCTATCATAAAGAGTTCACAAATCAGAAATCCGAACTCAAAAGTTAAAATGAGCTCGAGGTGAACTCGAACAAAAACCAACAGGAGGTTTAAGGTCTAAGGACCGGACTACTAAAAAAGAGTATATCTTAAGCTCAAATAATGTTGGAAAGCTGAAAAGAGCAACAGGGACACTAACTCTTAATTGAAAACAGAGAGGGCTCCTATATTAAAACAGTATGTGAATGGATTGAAATTTGGCTAAGTCTTGTTGAAAATGTTGTACAATAATTGCAAAAACAGAAAATTCAAGCAGACATATATGAAATTCGTCAAAATAAATAATATATCATAAGATAAGAGTATAAGGTCATCATTAGCAAAACACAACTAAAAAATCTCAAAAAGATAAAGTAAGCTACGGGTAATCCCGAGCAAAAGACAAAAGCATAAGTGCTGAAGATGTAAACATAAGTCTCTAGATAATAAAAACAAAAAAAGATAACAATCCTATGATGGACCCGAACTAGTTAAGAGGAATCTCCTCTTCTGTGGAAAGTGGGACCAAAACCTCTGCCAAATAAAGTGTCGAGTCCGTGGCCAAAGTATCAGTGGAAGGAATAAGTGAGACCCTACTAGGGGAAAGAGACTAATTAGCAACAGGAGAGGAGCGCAGAGCCTCTGGAGCTTAAGCTGGGAATGGCGAACCTGAGAAAATTAGAACAAATCCATCTATGTTAAAAGGAGATGACAAAAGCGAAATGAAGAAAGAGATGGGAAAACAAGACTAGGTCTGAAATGATCGGCTCATTGGAGTTGTACTCAGAATCCCACTTGCACCTCCATCTTTTCTCGCTACCTCTTGTCTTCCATTTTTCCGAGAGCTTTCTCTTCAAGGATCCCTGTGGAGCAGGATCACTACATGTGGGAAGTGCAATGACTAACTGACGATCAGAAGGCTCCGCGAGAGTGGTACGATTGGCTAGCACTCGATTCGACAGGGGAAAACTCATGTCTTTCAGGAATAGTAGCTGGTTATGTAACCATGTTCTTAGCTTTCCTCGCGATGCCATAAGCAAACATGTTGGCGTCCTGAATGTCATTGAGAACAGAAAGCAAAAAAACGATTATCATAAGAGAAAATGCACCAACCATCAAGTTCGACGAGATGAAGGAAAGAACACTGGGTAGCAGTCTTTGTGGAAAGAAGCAGAACTTAGAATTTGGAGCTGTGTAAATGATTTCCAAGCAGAACCCTCACCACGACTACCTGCTAAGAAGTCTTCTAACTCGGAAGGAAGTTTCGTCTTGCATTCTTTCTTTTGAAGTTTCACTGCATATACAAAAGGACAAGTGTTAGAAAATTGAAAGACAAAATATAATCAAGGAAAAATATAAAGGGCTCAAATTCGAGTTGCTACCAGCTTCAAGAGACCAATTCGCAACCAATAGATGAGAAAAATGGCCTAAAAAAGATTCGCTCACCTAAAAGCAATCTTACTTTTACTTTTCGGCGAACAAGCTGAGGCAAGAGAAGGTTGGCGAAGTCCCGAGCTAAAGTGAGTGTGAGGCAAATGCAGTTTAGAGACAAAGTGAGCACGAGCCAGATGCATTTTTGAGCCAAGGCGAGAGTAGGCTGAACACAATCGCGAGCCGAAATGAGCGAGAGCAAGATGCAGTCTCGAGCCAAAGTGAACGCAAGTCAAATCCAGTCTTGAGCGAGAGCAGGCTGGACGCAGTCCTGAGCCAAGGCAAGATCAGGTTGGATGCAAACCTGAGCCGAGGTAAGAGCGGGCTGGACACAGCTCCAAGCCGAGGCGAGTGCAAGCTAGACGCAATTACGAGCCAAGGCGAGAGCAGGCTAAGCGCCATTTCGGGCCAAGGTCAGATGTAGTCTCGATCAGAAAATGGCGCGAGCCAAATGTAGTCTCAAGTCATGGTGAGAGTAGGTTGGGCGTAGTCTCGAGCCAAGGCGAGAACAGGCTGGGTGCAGTCTTGAGCCGAGGAAAAAGTTGGTTGGGTGCAGTCCCAAGCCAAGGCAAGAGTGGGCTAGGCATAGTTAGTCGAGGCTAAAAAGTTGTTTTTCATGACGAAAAGTAATCAAAAACGGATTCGAACGAAGAAATTCAACAAGATTCTGAGAGGATCTCAAGAGCACATAGGGCACCAAGCACAATACAAATTTCTACCAAGGAGTGAAAAGAGGTAGAGAGAGTAAATGGGAAAAGAGAATTTACAGCTTGTAGTGAACTATGGCATGAAATCCAAGAGTGAGCTACATAGTAAGCTCAAATACGGGGCCTCCGTAAAACTAATTCAAGCAAGAAATTAAAGTGCCTAGATTCCTACCCACATGGAGTGATTGGTAGATGATCCTGATTTTCGAAAATCAGTTTTAGCGGCTCAAATTACGAAGGACTGATTGAAATCTTATAATGGAAAATTTCCAAAAAAGGATTGGGGGAGGGCAAAATGCGGGAGTATAAATTCACTCGGTTCGAGTCTTCGAAATTTAACCCAGTTCTTTTTGTCACCCAGCTCACCAAGCTCAGCCCATCAATTTGGGTTTCAGCTCTCTTTGTCACTGGGCTCGCCAAGCATAGCCCATCATGTTGGGCTTCGGCTCTCCCTGTCATTGGGTTCACCAGGCACAACCCATCAGGCTGGGCTTTGGCTCTCCCTATCCCTGGGCACACTAAGCACAACACATCAAGTTGCGCTTCAACTCTCCCTGTCATTATGCTAACCATGCAAAACCCTTCAGGTTGGGCTTCGGCTCTCCCTGTCACTAGGCTCACCAAGAACAACCCATCAACTTGGACTTTGGCTCTCCATGTCACTGGGCACACCAAGCATATCCCAACAGGTTGGGCTTCGGCTTTCCCTATCACTAGGCTCACCAGAAACAACCCATCAGGTTGGGCTTCGGCTCTCCATGTTGTAGTGGGCCGAGCCGAGTCCATTAAGCAAGTCGATCATATTAGGAGAACAAAAAGGAGAGTCAACCTGAAGCGCGTGGATTTTCGGAGTGTGTGCTGACGAGATACACCGTTACCAGGAGAAATTCAAAAGGAAATCGGAGTACTAAATGCCATTTAAGAAAGATCATTAAGAGAGCTGAGAGTAGTATAAAGGGAGTTGAGAGAGCTGTGAGATGGAGGTCTGAAACTTTTATAAACTCTTGAAAAGAGCATTGTAAGAGAAAACTTATCAATAAACATACATATTCAAAAACACATCATATCATTGCAATTTTTAATATTTTAGTGTGTAGCGAATATCCGCTCTCAAAAATTATATCTTGATGTTACTTAGTATGATAGCAACTAGAGAAAATGTACCCCATATCTTTTTCTTTTTGCGTATGCTATTATTAAGAAAAAGATGCTCCTTCTATTTCCTATTAATAGATTTCCTAGGGTTTTTCTTTTGTTTCAAAAAGATATTTTTTTGGTTTTGTATGCATAATTGATGATAAATTTTAGATATAAGAAATAATTGTTATTGAATTGTTATTGGTTTATTGTTATGAAAAAATGTTTTTTATATAAATAAATGATGCATTTATAGCCTAATATTAATGTTTCTTAATTTTTGTGAAAATTCTAAGAAGTATATTATTTAGAAATAGAGGGAATATGTTTTTGTTTAAATTTTTTGCGAATTGTTTTGGGGAAAATTTCCGGAAAAAACCCTTAAGTTACTGGAAAATGCCAGAAAACTTCTAATTATCATGTGGTCAGAAAAAAACTTGAATTAACGTTGACTTTGCCAAAATAATAACCAATTTTAATTGATTGGACAAATTAGACTCAATGTTAGTCAAACTTAACATATTGTTAAGTTTGACTAACATGAGTCTATTTTGGCTTAACAACCCAAAATTGATATTTATTTGGCAAGACATAAAAGTTGAAGATTTTTTTGGCCATATGTACATATACATTTATTTTGAGAAAATTATTCAATAATAATACTTGTGTTCATGTTTGTGAAAATAAAATTTTGGTAGTTATTTTATCTTAGTTACTAAAATATTCGAAACTGGAAAATTTTTATTAATAATATATTAAAAGTATAAATTTTTACATCATTTATCATATTATAAGATTATTTACTAATTAATTAGAATAAGATATTTCTATTATTAAGAGAAAAATTTTTTAAAGATACTTTTGTTCATATTTTTTAAACTAAAGTTTTGGTAATTAATTTATTTTAGTTACTAACATGTTCAAAACTAGAAATTTTATTATGAATATTTTAGTAATAAAACTTTTTTTACATAATCTATCATATTATATGATTGTTAATTAGTAAAATAACATTAATATTTTTGTGAATTATAAAAAAGTATATTAGTAAATAACTCTAATGATTTTACTTAATTATATAAAAGTATAATAATATAATTATAATAATATAATTATATTTAACCCTAATAGAATAATAACTACAATAATCTAATTACCAAAATTTTAGTATCACAAACACGAACTAAAGTATCTTAATTAATTATTTTTCAAAATAATATAAATCTCTTATCCGGTTAACTAGTAAATAATTTTATAATATAACAAATTATATTCTTAATATATTATTAATAAAGAATTCCAGTTACGAATATTTTAGTAACTAAAGTAAAACTACCAAATTTTTATTTTTCATAAACCTTAATAAAAGAATCATAATTGACTAATTTTCGCAAAATATATGTTTATATACACATGGAAAAAAAATCTTCAACTTTTTTATGTTTGCCCAAATGAATACCAATTTTTTTGTCCGTTAAGCCAATATAGACCTCACGTTAGTCAAACTTAATGATCCATTAAGTTTGACTAATGTTGGATTTAATTTTTCCCAATCAACTAAAGTTAGATTTAAATTTGACAAAGTCAACATTAATTCAAGTTTTTTTCAGACCACATAATAGTTGGGTTTTTTTCGGAATTTTCTGGTAAATTAAGAGTTTTTTTGGCAAATTTTCAATTTTCTTTTTGTTATTATTGGGCCGATTAAATCTGATTTAGAATCAATTCTTACAACAACATATTACACGATTATTTAGAACCAGATTCTGATAAAAATGTTTCAGAAACGAACTTAAACATTTAAATGCACAACATTTCATTAAATATGTTTTTCTGAAAATGAGAAAAAAGCATATGTTGGGGGCTGTTCTTTTCTGTGGTCGGCTGGATGTAGTTGTTAAAATTTAATTTGCTTAGCGGTCATACGGTTATAACCTACAGGTAGGTGAAGCAGTCTGCATTAAATGCGAGGCCATTAAACTTGCTACAAAATTATAAAAGTTTAAAAAGATAGTTGAAGTTTGAAACAATATAATGAAACAGATCGCAATCAGAGCCCTGATTAGGATTGAGGCAACAACTTCAGTCCCCAAACTATTTGGCCCTGTTTTTAATAAATATTATTGTCTGTTTAAGATTTTCATCATACAACCCTGATGTGAGACTTTGATGGTGAAAGACAATATACCACATCTAATTACTAACCAAAAGGTTAGTTAATATATAAAAAAGACTCGTACAAGTGGTAAAATAAAACATGTGTAACCGCCGACTGGCGATTTTCCAGGCGATTCTAGATCGTCTTTCTCTCGTTCAATTTGAACGTCTCTGTCTGAAATTTGAATTTCAAATTTTCAGTTATGATTCGCTATCTCTGTCTTCATACTGGGTGGTTACTCTCCGTTTCTTTCGCTGCTTTTGGCAGATATTATTTATACAGCGATTGCCTTTGTTTGAAGTCCTCTTTCTTCTTCTTTCTGATTTCTTTGACATGGCAGATTCTATTCGATCTCAATTGCAGAACAACACTCTGGGAATTGAAGATATCCCAGTCTCGGTTTCTTTTGAAGTTTGTGCTGAAGCAGCCTCTGTCAATCAATTTTCTTTGGTTGTTTGTCCTATGAATCTTCGGAAGCAACCGCTTCGGGCTTTAATTAATCATCTGCCCCGTCTTTGGGGAGTGGAAGGTTCGTGTCATGGACAGATTATGGATGGGTCCAAAGTCCAATTTCTGTTTCATTCTGAGGAAACAATGAATTTGGTCCTCCGGCGTTCTCCATGGTGCTTCGCCGATTGGATGTTGGCGGTTCATCATTGGGGTCCTAATCTTCCTCTTGATACAGAAAAATTGATTCCTTTTTGGATTCTGATTCGTGGGATTCCACCACAGTATTTGACGGATAGGATGATTCGTCTTGTTGGGAATATGTTAGCACCTGTTGTGGATGTGGATTTTGATGAATCCTCTTCACGGATTGACTTTGTTCGGGTTAAAGTTCTGTGGAATGTCGATAATCCTTTGCGTTTTCAACGTTGGTATCAATTTGGTGTTGATCCGCAGGTGGTCCTATCTTTCATATATGAAAGATTGAAGAATTTCTGTGTTCTCTGTGGATTCTTATCCCATGATAAGAAGGATTGTGCACTCAATGTGGGTGATGATTCACCACCTCCTCCTGCTGATATTGATGATGATGATGACTTTCAACCAGAAGTTTCAGGACAGGGTAATCTACCCTTACTTCCTTCTGTTCCAGCGGGTTCACAGACTCCGAATCAAATGCCTGGGTTGGAGGATACGGATCTCACTGTAGAGCGTCTACGCTATTTATCGGCTCGGTATATCCCTGCCTTGCTTCCCTCTCATGAACACATCTCTCCTTTAGAGGCTGTTGTTGCTTCTAATGTGGTGTTGGGCTCTGATCCTGGTAAGCGTAAGAGGGAGGAGGAAACTGACTTGGGATCTTCTTCAAATTCTGCACCTGATCCCACTATTGTTCCTAGTCCAAGCAAGAAATCTCACACTGCTGCATCACCTGAGACATCGGGTAAAAGATTCATCGGAGGCGCGGGGGGCCCGGTACCCCCACTGTCCCCATGAAGATCGCTTCTTGGAACTGTCAGGGCCTTCTGGGGCCGCTGACGCAGTCTCGATTGAAGAGAATCTGTCGGAAATATCATCCAGATATGTTCTTTTTGATTGAGACTTTAGCTTCTTCTAATACTATTAGGGATATAGCTTCTACTTTAGGATTTGATCATGTTGTTGTTGTACCTTTTTCATCTAATTCTAAGGGTCTAGCCTTGATGGCTAAGTCTTTTGTTTCTGTAACTACTTTGTATTCCAGTGAACGTGTCATTGATGTTAATGTATCTATGGCTAGTATAGCCTTTAATTGTTCTTTTGTCTATGGTCATCCTACTCGGAAATACCGGCATGAGCTATGGGAACGTCTAACTCGTTTTCATTTAAATCGTAATGGCCCATGGTTAATTCTCGGTGATTTCAACGAGTTACTTTTGAATTCGGAAAAAATTGGCGGACCGGTGCGAGATGCATCAACTTTTAGAGATTTTCAGAATTTCTATTCTTGCTGTAATCTTCGAGATTTGAGTTTTAGATGTAATAAGTTTTCTTGGCTAGGAAAACGTGGGAAATTTACCATCCAAGAATGCTTAGATAGAGCTTGTGCTAATAACGAGTGGCATACTTGTTATCCTCAATCATTCACGACTTTTTTATCTCTTTATGAATCTGATCATCGCCCACAAATTGTCCACATTGTATCTGATGCATCTCACTCGAAGTCAAGGTTTAAGTATGACAAACGTTTAAGCTCTAAATCAGATTTTAAATCTTGTGTATCTCTCTGTTGGAACAAACATAATGGTTCATCAAGTTCAAGTGTAGGTCAGTCACTACGAGATTGTAGACGTGGCCTTATTAACTTTAGTAAAGCTCATCGACTAAATTCTTCACGAGTTATTGATGGTTTAAAGTCACGTATTGAGAAGGAATTAAAATCTGTTCATCCAAATTTCCAGCAGATTCAAAAATTACAAAAAGAACTCCAATCAGCATATCATTCGGAGGAATTATATTGGCAACAAACAAGTAGAAATACATGGTTGACTTCGGGTGATCGGAATTCTCGGTTTTTTCATGCGGTTACTAAAACGAGAACGTCTGTTAATCGCATCACACGTATTTTGGACAATGATGGTACAATATACCAAGGATTCGATGATATTGGGAATCATGCTATTCGTTATTATTCAGCTGTCTACAAATCAATTCTTCCTCCATCACCAGCTTCGCTATTGGCAACGTTTACACCTAAAATTACTGCTTCTATGAATACTTTGTTAACACAAGGTTTTACAGATGAAGAAATAAAGATTGCTGTTTTTTCAATAGGAGCGGATAAGGCACCAGGTCCTGATGGGTTTACTGGGCGTTTTTTCCAGGAAAACTGGGACATTGTGGGTTGTGATATTCTTAAAGATGTTAAGTCTTTCTTCCAATCATCGATAATGACTCCAGGTGTGAATGATACACATTTATGTCTTATCCCAAAAGTAACAACACCATCTACATTTGCTGATTATAGACCAATTGGATTATGCAATGTGGTCTATAAGATTATCTCAAAGTGTATGGTTAATAGGTTAAAGCCAATTTTGGATGATATAATATCAGAGAATCAAGCGGCTTTCATCCCAAAACGGTTTATTACGGACAATATTTTATTGGCGAATGAGTTATTTCACTCTTTGAAAGTTCGGACGCGTGTCTCAAAATCATATATGGCTGTTAAAACGGATATCTCGAAGGCTTATGATCGGGTTGAATGGCGTTTTTTAGAGGGTACACTTCGTTCTTTTGGATTTTCTGAAACTTGGATTGGTTGGGTAATGGCATCTGTTACAACAGTTCGATATTCCGTGTTGATTAATGGGTCACCAACTACGGTTTTTTCTCCGGAATGTGGTCTTCGTCAAGGTGACCCGTTATCGCCTTATCTTTTTATACTTTGTGCGGACATCTTGAGTCATCTTATTGGGTTGGAGATTCAACGGAAACAACTACAGGGTATTAGTATTGGTAACCATATTGAACCTGTTTCGCATTTATTATTTGCGGACGATTCGTTGTTCTTTTGCAAAGCTAACACTCATAATTCTCGTGCGCTTAAGAGGACGTTTGAAACATATGAAAAATTTTCGGGCCAAAAGATAAATATGGATAAGTCAACTATAACGTTTGGTTCGCGAGTTATGCATCACTCTCAAGTTCGGGTTAAATCGATATTGGGGATTATGGCACAAGGAGGAGGTGGTAAATACTTGGGATTGCCGGAGTCATTCGGTAGGCGAAAAGTAGATCTATATTCCTTTATCCTTGATCGAGTTAAACGTCGTATTTCTTCTTGGAGTGCTTCGTTCTTGTCTCAAGCTGGAAAAGAGGTTTTAATAAAATCGATTGCGTTGTCTATGCCCTTGTACTCAATGTCGTGTTTTAAAATTCCCTTGACGGTAACATCTCAGTTAACTAGCATTATTTCAAAATTTTGGTGGCAAAAATCTTCACAAAATCAAGGCATACCATGGCTTGCTTGGTCAAAATTACAACATAAAAAAAAAGAAGGCGGTTTGGGGTTTCGAAATCTCAACTTATTCAATGATGCTCTCCTTGCTCGACAGGCTTGGCGTCTTCTTCGTCATCCGACTTCTCTTTTTGCAAGAATTTTTAAGGCTCGTTATTTTCAAGACAGCTCCATCCTACAAGCCACATCGCAAAAACCTCAATCCTATGCCTGGTCCTCTATTCTTGTTGGCTTGCAGATTATTAAACAAGGCACCATGTTTTCTATTGGTACGGGACATGATGTTCGTTTGTTTGAAGATAATTGGATCTCTAATCCTTTTCCACGTCCGGCTAAGTATGGTGGTCATTGTTCTTTAATATCTTCATCAGTTCCTACTGTTTCGGACATTCTCATTCCTTCATCTACTTCAAGAGTATGGGATCATCAACGTATTGAGTCTTTACTTACTCCTATCGATCAACATTTAGTTATTAATATCCCACTTTCGTCACGAACGAGTGTTGATAAGCCTTTTTGGTTTTATTCAAGCACAGGGGAGTATACGGTTCGTACTGGTTATTCAGTGGCTTACAAATCTGACCCGCTTACATCTCAGGTCCCATCCTTTGACAATGCTTCACTTTTGCATTGTGTATGGCGCCTTCCAATAATGCCTAAACTTAAACATTTCTTTTGGAAAATGTTAACAAACACACTACCTACAGCGGAACGAATTTGCTCTCGAAGAGTTAATATTGATCCAAACTGTGTTCGTTGTGGTACTTCTTTGGAAACTGCCAATCATTTGTTTTTCACTTGTAGTTATGCTCAGTCTCTTTGGCGTTTGTTATCAGGCTCCCTTGGGGTTTTTCAAAATCCCGCAGCATCGTTATCTCTTAATTTTCAACGTCTGATTGATTTACAACAAGCTAATGCTATAAGTGCCTTTGATAAATTGATGCCATTTTGGTTAATTTGGAGGATGTGGAAAGCCCGTAATGAGATTATTTTCCAATCATGAACATCTACACCTCTATCTCTTATACGTCGGGCTTCAGTTGATACACAACATTGGATAGAATTGAATTGTTCTGCCTCCACTACAATGAATTTGCACTCATCTTCGTCTTTGAGATCTTCGTCATCTTCATCCTCTTGGCAAGCTCCATCTTCTGGCTATTATAAATGCAATTTTGGTGCTTTTTACTCATCATCCACAGTCTCGGTTAGCTGGGTCTTGCGGAACCATCAAGGGACGCCTATCTTTTGGCAAATTCGTAATGTCGGCAAAACATCTTCGGCACTTGAAGCTAATGCAAAGTCTCTATTATATGCTTTGCTGGACATCCAAGCGATTCAACTACAAGGCATCATCTTTGAGGGTGATCACTCCCCTCTGATGCAAGCGATAATGGAGTCTCGTCTGATACCCCATATCTTTAATCTGCAATCTGAGATTCATTCCATATGTCACTGTATTCCTGATTCCAAGCTGGTTTTATGTACACGCCCGGCAAATAATGTTGCATTTAATTTAGCTAAATACTTTTCATACATTGTAAATCCAATTTGTAATCTGCCTATGAAACATCATTGGTTATATGTTTTGTTAAATTCTGATGTAAACTGTTTGGCTTAATTAAGGTTATCTTTGTGGAAAAAAAAAATATATAAAAAAGACTCAAATTTTTTTTAGTAGAATGTTTTTGGATGGCATCCAATAAAAAAGTCGTGAAAATCTTTGTCCTAAAACGGATTATATCATAGTAATGAAGATGTTGGGTGTGGAAATAGTATCTCACGTACAAGGTACAAAGAGGGTCGTTACAAGTTGATATCAGAATATGGTCAATTCTATAAAAGAATCAACAAGGTTGGCTGATATGCAAGGAGAACGTTGCATCTTCAATTAAAGAATTAAAGATGACTTGTGAAACTTCGATGTCAAAGAAAAATATCCAACATCAAAATATTAGCCAAAGAGTTGGCTAATATATAAAAGAGTCATAATCTATATCATTAACGGGGAAGCATTCCTATAAGAAAAACATTTGTTTTGTAGAGATTTACATATATTGTCATTGGTTTTTAATACAATTTAAAATATTCTTTAAGGGTAAAAGAAACAAATTATATTTCACCTAAAAACATAGAACTTCTTTTTAAAATAACTTTATAATAT
>OVBE01001481.1:0-17220 GCA_900406425.1 Iberis pinnata
ATATCTTTGTGTATAAAACAAGATAAATAGGTTTAAATATATATATATATATATATATATATATTTAAACCTATTTATACTGCTAGGGTGCAAATGGGTTTATGCTCTCAAATACAGAGCTGATGGGTCCTTGGAACGTCATAAGGCCATGCTAGTTTTACTTGGAAATAAACAAACCGAAGGTATCGATTACAATGAAATGTTTGCTCCGGTTTGTAAAATGGTCACTGTCTGTTGCTTTCTTGAAGTTGTTGTTGCTCGTGATTGAGAAATCCATCAAATGGATGTTCACAATGTATTTTTGCATGGTGAATTACATGATGAAGTTTATATTTCTCCTCCTCCTGGTTTTCGAAAAGAGATTAAAACACAAATATGTCGTCTTCGGAAGTCATTATATGGGTTACGCCAAGCTCCACGTTGTTGGTTCGCAAAATTATCCTCATCACTTATAAGCTATGGTTTTCATCAGTCCTTATCCGACCATCCTTTATTCACATTTGACAAGCATGGTGGTCGGGTACACGTTCTTGTATACGTTGATGATTTAATTATCATTGGGAGTTCCAAAGAGCATATTACACGGTTCAAGGAATATCACAGTGTTTCCACATGAAGGATTTAGGCATTTTGAAATATATTTTGGGAACTAAAGTTGCAAGGAATAGCAAAGGCATGTATTTATCACAACGTATATACGCCATTGATATCATTTCCGAAATCGGGATGCTTAGATCGAAACCTATCTCTCACCCGACCGAACAAAACCAGCGTCTAGCTCTTGCTACTGGTCCGTTTTATACTGATCCGTCTTGTTACAGAAGACTTGTTGGCCGTCTCATATATCATGGAGTTAGAAGACCTGAACTATCTTATGCAAGTCACCTCTTATCTCAGTTGATGCAGCAACCACAACAAGAGCATTGGGAAGTCTGGGCCAAGGTATTTTTTCTTAAGGTTGATCGTCTGTTAACTCTTGTGGCATGGTGTGATTCAGATTGGGCTGGGTGTCCTATCTCTCGGCGCTCTTTAACAGCGTGGTTTATACAGCTTGGTGAATCTCCTATCTCTTGAAAAAAGAAAACAAGACACCATCTAAAGATCCTCGGCCGAAGTAGAGTATCGATCTATGGCGGATACTATTCGTGAAATCTTGTGGATGCGTGAATTGCTTCTTACGTTGGATGTGGTGTGTGATACATCTACACCATTATATTGTCATAATCAATCGGCGATATATTTAAGCGCCAATCCGGTGTTCCATGAGCGCACCCAACAGATTGAGTCTGATTATCACTTCATTTGAGATGAAATCGTTCGTGGTATCATCAATCGTTCATGGTATCATCAATCCTCAACATGTATCCAAGGCTCTAGGATGGAAAGAGTTTGAAGAGTTGCGTCACAAGATGGGTATTTGTGATATTCATACTCTAATCTTTAGGAGGGGGTATTGAAGGATATATATACAATCCTTATGAAATAACAATCTTTCCTTATCTTGTTTATATGTTTACCATACTCTGTTTGTATATAAAGCACCTATGCTCGTTCTATTCAATAATAAGAAAGAGTTTTATACACATCATTCTCTTTTTTGACAGGCGTGGCCATGAAACTCTCCTCTTTCAACTCTCTCTCTATCTCCACCGCCTCAGCCACTTCCGTACACTGGAGCTTCTCCTGCTTTCGTCGCTCTGTCTATTCCACGCCACTTCCTTCGACACCATAGTTGCTGACTTTTAGTTTTTCTTTCTTGGCCATCGCGTTCGTAAGAATTTTCAAAATCTACAATGATTGAGGAATATCTATATGGGTACGTGTTTAGTTATCCCGACGGAAAAGAATACATCGGAAGAAAACGTGATGAAATTAGGCGAAGATGATGGATAAAGGGTTATTTTAGTCATTTTACAATTTAAAAATGGCAAATGTGATAACAATGTGAAAAGTGACATTTTTAAAAATGGAAAATACATAATTTTTCTTTTTTATATATTAAAATTCATGTTTATTGTTTTGTAAAGATATTGATAATAAATTTTATGAATTAATAGATATTGTATCTTCATTTATTAACATTTAATATATATATTTTAACTACTTGAGTAAATATATGGTATCACAATTTATTTTATTCACCATTCAAACATTATTCTACACGGATAATTTTATTACAACCGCAGTTGTCCTGTGGTGCTAATTTTCTTTTTCGCATCGCACTTAATTATACTGTTCCGCTTATCTTTTTCGCACCGCTTAATTCATTGTTACCATTCGGACCCCTGGAGTGAAAACCTTGAAACTCCCTGTTATAACTATATTTTCCTATACAATTATTTTAATATCAAGATATGAGTAAAATACTCGGAAACCAACCCTTTTCTAGATATTTACAAAGAACACCAGGATTCGACCCACCCGTTCGTCGATCTGTCGGATTTAATGGGTTAAACCACAAACGAACCTTAAACTCAAACGTGAATTGTAATCTCAAGTCCGTATATCTCCTTAATTTTTACTCTTTCCATTTTCGATTAAAAGAACTCATTCTCTCCCTTTTCATCTCTAAGTTTCAATTTTTAAGAATCTCTATCTTTCTCGTGAAACTAAGATAACTAGGGGGAAAAAACCACAACCATTGAGAGGTAATGTTCTTCACTCTTTCGATTTAAGTTTTCGAATGTAACTAAAAATTTTGCGACTTTTAAAGTCAATTAGATCTCATTCGTTGTAAAATTTTCTCTCTTGATTCGGTTATATAGTGTTGTTAATCGGTTGTGTTTCTTGTTTCATGAAGTGAAAATGGCGAGACACTATGGAATAGGAAGAAGAGAACAAAACGTGTGGATGATAAAACTTCTCCGGTAAAAGAAGTTCCAAAGGTTGAAGATGAAGTACAAGAGCATCATAACAAGGCGAACAAGACGGTTGAGAACACAAAATAATTGAAAATGAAGTAAAAGAGAACGAGGCCAGTGAGGCGGTTCTTAACAAGAATAAAATTGAAGATGAAGTAGAATAGAACGAGGATGAGGTAAACCCGATTGAAGATGAAGTAAACAAAAATGAAGATGGAGTATAAGAGAATAAAGAGAATGAGAACTTCGTAGAACAAGAACAAGAAAAGAACTCGGTTGAAGATGACATACAAGAAGAAGAACAAAAAAAATAAAGACATGAAATATGAGAATAATCCTAGTGAAGATGTGTAGACCAATGAAGAAGGAAATGCGGATGAAGGAAATGAGAGAACCTTAAGCGATATACGTGTTAGTATTTCTATATATGTCTCATAGTTTGACAAAACAATTTGGTAGAACTAAGGATAACTCGTTTGTTTGTTATAGGAAGAAATGTTAATGTTTGATATGATTTAGTAATTGGAAGGGTAGTTACTTATGTGTTTTTGATGGTTTCAAGTAGAAAAAATGATAATGTTTGAATTATAGAGGTTGTTTTGATTTGTTTAATGGTTTCTGGTTGAAGTAGCTTAAATTAGAGATTTTGTTATCTTGTATTACTAGTATAACTAAGTATAACTTATTTCCACTATTTGTTGTTTGTTTGCGTGATTTTGATGATGGTGCGATAAAACCGTTGGCCATGTACTTCCCACCGACTTAGTATATGAAGAAGATCAAGATATGGACGGGGTGTTTTATTGCTGATGTAATGAAAACCCTAGAAGACTTAGACCCTTTGATGAGAAGGCTAGAGAAGAGTTATTTTGTTAATCATCAACAGTTTAAAGACATGTTCCACATGCCATAGGATGGAAAGCACAAGATTATGGGCATGTGGATACTCCTTCTCAAAATAGCACACATACAAAAGCAGAAAGAGGTATACTTTGGCGTGAATGGTTGTCCCATCCGATATGTTATTAGAGAACATGCTTTGATATCTGGATTGAACTATCGCAACTATCCACTGAACTACAAGCAAGTTGGAGTCATGAAGTTTGTGACAAACTATTTTGACAAACCATTAAGAAATTGGGGGGCCACCTTCTGAGAGTCGGTTGAATACGTAGACCTAACATGTCCAAGGATGTGCCAATCAAAGTTTAAGAGAGGTGAAATGAAGAGATTTCAACTATCGAAAATAAATAAAGAACTCAGTAATACTTAGGTTAGTTGTTTGCTTAAAAAAATTAGTTTAGGGCAGCTTTAGTATACTTCTATATATTTTATACGCATTAGTGGTTTCTTGTGTTTGTATTTGCTGCATTACTTGGTCTCTTTCTATTTGCTTTGGTTGATCTCCACTTGTTATGACTCTTCTACTACTTGACACTGTAGTACACTGGGAACATCTTGTCTGTTTCCGAAAAGAAACAAAATCTACAAGACCATATTACGGAACCAAAGGACATCAATGATAAGCATGACATGATTATTGAGAGCTAGATGAAAATATTTGGTAGTGGAGATGTTGTAAGGTTTGAAGATAGCTCAACTACACTGTGACTAGAAAGAGAAAAAAGAAAGAGAACTAGGATAAAGTGATTGAGAAAACTTGGAAAACTGGTAAATATGGGAAAACTAGTACAACAAGAGAAACCTGGGAAAACTGGAGAACTGAGAAAACTGGTAAATCTGGGTACAACAAGGAAAAACTAGTAGATGAATTCATAGATCCAAAAATAAGGCCTTAACACAATATGACATATGGAAACAAGTCTTAACACAACATGACATAGAGAAACAAGTTTTAACACAGCATGACATAAATCTTAATACATAAAATTTATTATACAAGTCTTAGAAAACAAAGACTTGTATTATCCAAAAACCATAGAGAAACAACATGTTATTTCAAACATAATTCATCTCATACACGGAGAATAAGCTTCTTGAGCTCAACAATCTTTGCAACCATTTTTTCCATTGCCCGCCTAAAGTGGGAAATCTCTTCCTTAATTCCCATAACCCATGGTTGATGAAAGTGGAAACCATCATAACATAATTGCACTTAGTTTGACATATTGAATTAAAAGTTAAACAAGGCAGAGAATATAATATAAAAAAGAAAAAAAAAATCAAAATAATCTTAGAATCCTTGCAAGTCCATTAGTTTTGGCTTGGTAAGAAATCCTTATCATTTAGATTAGTAGAAACCTCGTCG
Source organism: Iberis pinnata (assembly GCA_900406425.1). Taxonomy (NCBI): domain Eukaryota; kingdom Viridiplantae; phylum Streptophyta; class Magnoliopsida; order Brassicales; family Brassicaceae; genus Iberis; species Iberis pinnata. The sequence goes on from OVBE01001481.1 coordinate 5,131, forward strand.
ACGATTCGTTTTCCACAAGGGCAGAAAATTGGAATCCCGAAGTGAGCATCGACAATGTAGTTAATCATGTCAAAGTGTTTTTTCATCTTCTTCATGAAAATATAGAGACCAAATATTTAACTCGAAAATATAACTACTATCATGGCTAGAGTATAAAATGTAAGGCGTTATTCCGTTAACACAAAGATATTTTTCAATGCCAAAGAACCTGCAATTGCAACTTTTGCAAATAGATTCACCAAATACAGTTTTCCATCAGTATCGATGTCACTGTATTCAAGGTCAAAAGAGCTTACCTTCGACACAATTATTTTTTTGCAACCAACCATGCTTCATACACATAATTCTCCACTAGAGGCACTAGTTTCTATTCAATGGATCCTCTAACAATGTTTTTTCCTATGTTCATTAAACCAATCACTAACTTTTTTAATGATTGTATCCAAAAAATGTATTAAAGAGTACTTCCTCGCATCCTTGAACTCATTGTTCATCGACTTAACAATGTTGTTTGTATTGATGTTGTATCTATCTCCGGGAAACCAACACCTCGCCCACTTTTCTTTCTCACTGCTTTCCTCCAGATACTTCGCAATAGAAGGAAATCGAATATTGAAAGCAGAGTAAACATTATCGATTTCAGGCACTGTATAAATCCCACCTATTTCCATAAAATTCCATTGAGCAACATATTTTTTGACGTTACTTGCATGACCTTTCATATTTTAAGACAAATGCAAGATACAATGCGCATGATGACCCATCGATATACATTAGCTATGCCATTGATGAGACTTACATTTCTGTCACTCATAAACACCAACTCCGATGAATCTAGCACAACAATTTTGAACATCTCAAAAAACCAACTATCCTTATTCTCACCATCTAGCGCACAAAAAGGCTAAACGTGATGTGCTTCGTCCGTTCATGGGATTGGTGGCGATGTGAATTACTGATTTACTGTCACAGTACATCGTCCATTGGCTTAGTGTGTAAGATACTTAAGTCATGAAGTAAACGTCTCATCCATATGAGTTCTTGAGCCAGCGATGACATTGCGAGATATTCCGCTTTTGTTGAAGATCGACTAACTTTTTATGCTCGTGAGTTTTTCGAGATAGAGGTTATGACTGAAGTTGCACAAAATAGCCAAATCGAAATCGCACCATCTTGTTTTAGAGAAATCTGCATCAGATTTTAAGATGATTTCTTGGCCATGTGTTTGTTTCAAATAATGGACCACACAAAGAGATGCTTTCCAGTGGTCTTTCCTAGGATCTTGCATGAACTGATCCAATGTCTGCACTGCATAAGAAATATTTGACCTTGTTACCTTAAGATAAATCAATCTCCCTACTAAGCGACGATATGGTAAAGCTTCTGGCAGCAGAGAACTCTCTGATAAAGCCAATATGCGATTCGGTGGCATAGAGAAAGTAACTAGTTAGATCCTAGTAAACTTGTATATGTGATTATTACCAGGGCGTATTTCCTCTGACAAAGATAAAATCCATGCCGAATTCTAGCAACTTCAGTTCTTAGAAAGTATTTGAGATGACCCAAATCTTTAATGTCAAAGAATTTAGAAAGATAAGTCTTGAACAAGACAATAACATCAATGGAATTCCCTACAATAACCAAGCCATCTACATATACAAGAACTTGCAACACAACTCCTTGTTTTTTGAGTGTAAACATGGAGTAATATGATTTCAAAGCTTTAAAACCATACGAGAGAAGAACTTAAGAAAATTTTACAAACCATACAACAATTTGTAAGGAGACAAACCTGATTTGGTTTGGAGGACGTGAAACCTGGAGGTAGTTCCATAATTCTTTCCAGAAGCAACTCGAAGAAACATTCTCATAGTTCCCATTTTTGTAACTGGAGCAAACGTCTCTTCATAATCTTCTCCCTGTTTTTGACAATTACCCATCACGACAAGTCTAGCTTTATACCACTCTAATGAAACATCAACATGAAACTTGAGTTTGTAGACCCATCGACAACCAATTGTCTTATTACGTGGTGGTAGAGAAACAATAGAATAAGTATGATTAGTGTCGTGAGCTTGAAGTCCCAAACGCATAGCTGCACACCAGTTCTTGTTTGTAATAGCTGTTGTATAGCTTGATGGTCTGCAACGCTTGATAACAGACTGAGAACCTAACATTATCGAGAGTAACAACTATAGGATAAAGAATCTCTTGATTATCCGATTTAGTGTGTACCTCATTCGTAAAAAAATTATGAAGTGTGACCGGAGGAACATTCTTACAATGACCTCGCCAAGAACTTCTGGTTCATCGGTGGTTTGGGTGATGGGAATTTTGCATTCACTAGAGTAATTGGTGTTGGAGATAATTTCAATCTTGGCTTCAGAACCCGTAATAGAGGGAGAAGGAGAAGGAGAAGTTGGTTCTTGTTGGGCCAAGTTTTTGGGCCTAACTGAATTTTATGGTGGATCAATTAAATCCAAATTTGTTGCTGGCTCGGTAAAAGGACCAATCTTTGGTGATTCATGCCCAGACGAAGAAGACAATGTTGAAACCTTGAAAGAGAATATCAACAAAAGAAACATCTCTAGAGAAAAAGAAGAGCTTGAGCTCAAGGTCATAAAGTCTAAAATGCATTTTTTGGATCTAGTTGCAAATTTATCGCCATTGGTAAGTTGATTATGAGCATAACAAAGTGAACCAAAAACATGAATATGATCATGGCTCAACCCCATGAAGAACCTGGAATGACATTCGATCTTGGAGAATAGCTGATGGTGTGCGGTTTATTAGATAACCAGCGGTTAGAATACATTTTTCCAAAACTCAATATGTAATTCCGCTTGAAAACGAAGTGCACAAGAAATATTCAGAATATGATGGTGTTTTTCGTTCTGCCTAGACATTCCTACTTGGTGTTCCTATACATGATGTTTCATGATTTATTCCTTTATCACCGAGATAAGACTTTTGGCACAAAAANTTTGGCACAAAAATTTAGTTCCATTATGATTTATTGTCTTGACAAGCTTCTGAAATTGTCTTTCAACTATGGCTATGAAATTTTTCAAGTGAATTTGAGTCTCAACCTTTGTAACCATGAGAAAATACAGACACATCTCGAGTAATCATCCACAATGGTGAGAAAGTAATGCGCACCAGAGAAAGATGGAGTTCGATATAGACCCCATATATCGCNATTAGTTCCATTATGATCTTATTGTCTTGACAAGCTTCTGAAATTGTCTTTCAACTTTGGCTATGAAATTTTTCAAGTGAATTTGAGTCTCAACCTTTGTAACCATGAGAAAATACAGACACATCTCGAGTAATCATCCACAATAGTGAGAAAGTAATGCGCACCAGAGAAAGATGGAGTTCGATATAGACCCCATATATCGCAATAAATAAGCGCAAAAATATGACTAGTTTTATTTCCACTCATATGAAAAGAATCTCTGGTTTGTTTGGCTCTAAAAAAATATCACAAGTCTTATAGGAAAAAAATCAGAAACAACAATTCCTGGAAGTGATCTAACTACTTTTGCATATGGATGTCCCATGCGGTTGTGCCAAAGAGTATAGTGATCCTCACAATTACTTGACACCGCTGTAGCGGTCCAAACCACAAAAGTAGAAAGAACCAACCACCTTTTTACCTACTCTAGTCACCATCCTCGAAACTTGGTCTTAAATCACAAGGAAATTATCAGCAAGTTGCAGGATGCAACGATTCTCATCCATTAACTGTCATAGAGAAATCAAATCCGATTGCATTTCTTTAACATAGAAAGTTGACTGAAGTACCAAATTAGAACCATGATAAATTGTGCCTTCTTGAACTGATATCCGTTCTCTACTATCCGTAAGAATAACCAGAACATGATGCATATCACGAAGATTAACCAAACAATCTAAATTGTTGGTCATGCGGGTGAAAATGACATACCTGTCATAGTTTCTGAAGCACCAGCACGTCCAGCATTGAGAAGTACAAGGACTATCTTCCATTGGTCATCAGAAAAGGCCAACAACACCAACTCTATCACGATCAGTTACAACACGATTTTCTTGAGCACTAGATGAAGTGGTGACAACGTTCATGTACGTGGGAAGACACAATGTACCTCTCCCACAACCTCTGGTTGATGGATTTATTGATTTCAAATTTTTCACCCTGCCACTCCGGATATCCAATGATGGTGAAACAACTTTTCGGCGCATGAAAAAATCTTCCGCAATGCTTGCAAGAACGCGAATCTGTTGAGTATTGTTGTTTTGAAGTAACAACAAACACATAAGCTTCATGTTTCTCTTCTTGTATGTAATTGTTATTGTGAACGTCTTCTTCTTGTTTAACCAAATTATAGGTTTCTTCGAGTATTGAAAGAGGTACACATGCTGTGAGATTGGAGCGAATAGATGCGAAGACACGATCATCAAGACCATACAAGAATTGGTGAACTTGATCCTCGTTGCGATCTTTTTCTTGAAGTTCCTGTAAATTACACTCACATTTGCCGCACTTGAGTGTACGTAGTGGACGATAATTAGCCAGTGTATCCCATATCTTTGTTTATTTACCAAAGTATACTTCCATAGAGATCCCTTGTTGCTTATAGCTAGCTAAAGCTGCTTTGATTATTTGATTTTTCGGTCCACTGGTTACAGCGAAACGTTTCTTAATGTGTTCCCACATATCCTTAGCATTGGCATGGTGTGATATGTTTGATAACAGTGTCAGATTGATTGACATCTTAATCGATGAAACTAGTAGAGTGTTGATGGGTTTCCAATCCCCATAATATAGAGAATTGGCAGTTAGTTTTTAAATGGATCCATCAAAGAATCCGAATTTCTTACGAGAGCAAAGCACCGTTTTGAACGCCAAGCCCATTTGCCGTAGTTGTTGCTTTGGAGAAACAGTTTTAAAAAGATTGCACCCGGATTATCGGCTGCTCTTAAATCAAAGGCGAGATGGTCCTCCTGACCTCTTGTCTCTCAGTCTGATTTTAGGTCTGGTTTTCTATTAGAAAACTGAGTAATTTGATGTTTTTATGAAAAAATTGTATGCTCTAATACCATGTTATAATAGAGACAACACAAGATACTTGAGAAGAATTTTGTGTGTATCAAACAACAAAGATACAAAAGTTTATATATTGAATCCCCTTTAACCTACTTTCCTAAACCAATCAATTACAATTACACAGTGAGCAATATACCATAAGCTAAATAGGTGACTGACTTATTCATGAGATCGATATCCCAACACTCCCTCAAGTTTGAGCATGGAGGTCTGAACTGTCCAACTTGTCTATAAAGAATCCGAACTCATTTTGGCCCAATCCTTTAGTAAAGATATCAGCCAATTGATGTGTGGTTGGAACATATGAAGGCAACAATGTACCATATAGTATTACATCATGAAAAATGACAATCAACCTCGATGTGCTTCGTTCGTTCATGAAAAACTTGCGATGTGAATTGCTGCTGGCTTAGTGTGTAAGACACCTAAGTCATGAAGTAACTATTTCAGCCATATGAGTTCCTGAGCCAGCAATGATATTGCGCGGTATTCCAACATGCTAAAATATAGAGATGAAAAAATAGAGTCCATAAGGATATGAGGTGAGAATATACATGCTTACCGATAAAAATGGTAAATGATCACTTGTAAATTTGATATATCGAATGAGTATATGTGTTGTAAGTTGGCACTCTTCTTAGATTTTGGAATATCATTAAACCATTTTACTGGTTAGGGAGAATACTTTATTCACATCATGGACAAAGAAAATATTATGTCGATTTTGGCGTGCCCTCTTCTTTTAGTTAAACATATATTTGACATCCAAAAAGATGTTAGTTTAAAAAAAATGAATTTAAAAGTATGGATTGACAGATGAATCAGGAATAAAAGGAACATGGTGAGAGCTTTTTTATCACTCAAATATTTATGCATTCCAAAATATTACAACAAGAAATATAACAAACCCGACGGAATATACAAATTTTTCAGAGTCAAAGTCTAAACAAGGGAGCCAGATGAAACATAATAAAACAAGCAAAAGAACAAGGAAATACAATGTCAAACCCTACTAACAAATAAAAAATGCTCAAAACTCCATAACAAAGACTCCTCGAATTTGAAAGACATTAACCGCAAATGCCTCCGACCCATTACAACGTGAACAGAATTCTTCTATAGTGTCTCAGACTACTTCCCAAAGAAACAAAAAAGGATTACAACTCGAAGAGAAATAATTGACAACAAGAATCATCAACCATCAAAAACAGCAAATCGAAATAACACACGACCTAGGGAACACCAAGAAGCAAAAGTTAAGAAGCCCTCGAACATGGCTTTAATGTAGAAAGAAGAAGCAATGGGAATCACACCAGCTAAAGCAGCTAACACGACGAGAGCTACTAAAAATGAAATTGAGAGGGAACACGCAAGAGAAGCCAAACCCAAGATCAAAAGCAAATGAACCGAGGATATTAAGCACTATCACCTATACACCCAAAGAAAAGCAAAATCTAGCCAAAAACCACCCAACACCCAAATCAAACTGCAGGAGCCCCCAGCCAATGCTCTAACCTATGACAAGTCCTAAGTACCCAAACCCAGTCGGAACAGAGAGGCATACACCTTCCTAATCCCTCAAAGCCACCAGCAAAGATTAAAGAAGGAGGAACAACTCAACCATAGACAACAAAACCAGAAGCCAAGATTGTGATGAAACCATACCTAAGAAATGGACTAGGAGCGAGCGGGAAGTAGAGGTCGAGGCAACGCACCACCATGGAAAGGAACCACATAGTGAAAGCTTTTCGAACTTAAAAAAATATACTTTGTGTATTTTTCTTAACTTGAAGCAGATAAAATCCCACACCAATGTAGCACTTCTCAAAGTACTATACTGATGCGTGATTGTGAGGAAGCATTGGAGTGAATAAGATAAATATTGTAAAAGGATGAGTGAAGGCTAAGGAAGATACGGACAAAACCTCAATTCGTAAAGCTACATCACCAGAACTGGGACGATATCCGCCGAGCTAACACCACACTTGTGCCAACAACAAGTGATAAATATGCTCTAACACCACCAATGGCTCTCCCAAGACCAAAGGATAAGGGAATGATCAAACAGATCAAAAGGGGTCACAAAAGACACTCGAAATTCTCAAATAGTATGAATAAGTACTAAAAGTACTAAACAGCAACTTAGTACCAAGTAACCTCCACAAAGTCTTCCAAAATAGCTTAGAAACATTGAATCTCGATCTGAAACAATAGTGTTTGGTACTCCATAAAGACACACCACCTCCTCAAAGTATAAATCAGCAACTTGACTTGCATCATCCATCTTGTGACATGGTATAAAATGAGCCATTTTGCTGAATCTATCAACAACCACCATGATAGAATCCCTTCCCCCTTTGTATTCTTGGCAATCCCACAATAAAATCCATGCTCACATCATCCCAAGCCTGCTTAGGAACTGGTAAAGGAGTGTAAAGTCCAGGTTGGAAATGAATTTTCATCCTTTGACAAGTAGCACACTTCTACATAATAGTATGAACATCCTTTGCCATCTTACACCAATATAAATGCTTCTGCAGCATGTCCAACGTTTTGTTAATCCTAAAATGAAACAGATTTGAAACTCCTCATTTGCATTCTTTGAAGAATTGTGTAAAGTCTGTATCTTCTTCATACAGTTCTTTCATCATCTCAAATCCCATAATGCGTGAATCCAGATTAGAATTCAAAGCAAACCTCCTTGAAAGTGCATTAGCCACCACATTCACTTTTCCAGCTTTGTACTTAGACACAAATGAGAATGATTGGAGAAACTCCACCCATTTAGCATGCCTACAATTGAGTTTATGCTTGTTTTTTATGAACTTCAATGCTTCATGATCAGAATGCAAAATAAACTGTCCAAGTCTCAAATAATGCTCCCATGATCAAGAGCTCTTACAATTGCATAAAACTCTTTATCATATGTTGAGTAGTTCTTCTTAGCTCCTGTAAGTTTCTCACTAAAATAAGCAATAGGACGTTGCTCTTGGACAAGAACAGCTCCTATCCCCACTCCACTAGCATCACATTCCACTTCAACCACTTGATTAAATTTGGAAGTTCTAAAACAAGGGCTTCACACAGTTTCTACTTTACTAATTCAAATGCCTTTTGTGAAGCCATACTCCACTCAAACTTATCCTTCTTCATGCACTCAATTATTGGAGCCATAATAGTGTTGAAATTATGCACAAAACGTCTATAAAAAGAAGCAAGACCATGAAAGCTTCTAACATCCGATTGTATAGATGGAACTGGCCAAATTTTGATTGCTTCTACTTTGCTTTCATCCACTAAAATTCCATCACTTGAAACAACATATCCCAGAAACACAACACTATAAGTAAAGAATGAACACTTCTCAAGCTTAGCATAGAGTTTGTTTCTGCGTAATACCTCAAAAACATCTTGTAGGTGTTCAGAATGATCCTCTTCATTTTGGCTATACATAAAAATATCATCAAAATACACCACCACAAAATTCCCAATAAAATTGCATAGCACTTGATCCATAAGTCTCAGAAAGCTGTTTAGTGAATTAGATAACCCAAATGGCATGACCAGCCATTCGAACAACCCATGCTTCATCTTGAATGTTGTCTTCCACTCATCACCTTATTTTATCATGATTTGATGATATTCACTTCTTAAATCAATCTTTGAAAACATCTTTGCTCCATTCAACTCATCAACTCATCCACCATGTCATCCAATCATGTCATAGGATAACGATACTTGATAGTGATCTTGTTGATAGCCCGACTATCCACACACATCCTCATTGAGCCATCCTTCTTTGGTACAAGTAAAGCTGGAACAGAACATGGACTCATGCTCTCCCTCACATATCCCCTAGCAATCAGCTCTTGAACTTGTTTATGCAATTCCTTAGCTTCCTTCGGGTTACATCTATACGTTGGTCTATTAGGTACATGTGCACCAGGTAGTAAATCAATTTGATGCTCAATACCTCGAATAGGAGGCAAACCAGGTGGTAAATCAGTAGGAAACACATCGTTGTATTTAACGATCAACTTCTGCATCATTGGATGTGTAATATTTGATTATGCTCCATCATTCTTCTCAACCACCAGCAGTGCTAGAACCTCCTTACCCTTTGCAATCTTCTTAATAACCCTTGATTCTTCTAAGAAAAGACTTTCCCTACAAATCTTTTCTTTTTCAGAATCGGTTCTATCACATTGAGTAGGAACTAATGGTACCAATGTAATATGTTTCTTATCCTTGTACAAAAAATAAGTGTTCTTGTACCCATCATGCATAGTCTTCCTATCAAATTCCCAAGGCCTCCCAAGTAACAAATGACAGGCATCCATTGGAATAACATCACACAACACCTCATCTTGATAGTTCTTTTCAATAGAAAAGAAACCAGAACTTGTTTAGATACCTGCAATTTTGTTCCATCATTAAGCCACTTCACCTTGTATGGTTGCTTATGCTTGTTGTATGCAAACCAAGCTTCTCCACAAGTGTATTAGATACTACATTAGTAACACTTGATTCTCCTTTCACCTTTTAATTAAATGAACAAGAATTAAAGGGTCTGGAATATTGTTTCTTTCCAGCTTTAACTTGCTTCTCCACCTTGATTGAAAGCTTCTTTAGATCATCAAGAGTCTAGAAAGGTTGTAGTTGAACCTTAGATGTGATTTCCTCATTCAAACCATGCACAAATTGCACAATAGTTCTCTCTTCTTGCTCCTAAACATCACATCACAACTGCAGTAAATCAAACTCCCTTGTATATTCCTCAACATTTTGTTTCTCTTGCTGCAAGTGTGTAAGCGTCAAGTATAGATCCTGTTTGTATTCATCTTGTAAATATCTCCTCTTCATAAGTATTTTAAGCTTCTCCTAAGACCTAATGCGGGTCCCACCAAAGACTTGCATAACCTTTCATCCTTAAGGTTGCCACCTTAAATTTCTTCTCATCATTGTAGGTATTATACTCAAATACCCTCTCCATAGATCTCAACCAATCTAGAAAATCATCTGGGTTTAGATTGCCTTCAAAATCTGGAAAATCCACTTTGAACTCTTCTTCCCTACGTTGTTGCAGCCGTGGTTGTGGATGATTATCTCTCCTTCTCCTGCCCCTTTCAAAAACAATATTTTCATCATAATCAGAATCTTGAGAAGAGTCTCCACTACCATTAGATGATACATCAACAACTCCTGGTCTCCCTTGCGATTGTTGAATATTAACACCATTAAAAGCATGAAGCATCTGATGCATTTGCTGCCTTAGTTCAGCCATTTCCCTTCCAATATGTTCAGCGAAATCCTGGTCTAGTGTCAATCCTCTAGGAATATCCATGATAAACAAGTAGAAACAGAAAATTCCAACATAAATTCACTCCAGCAACCTAGATTTTCTTTGATACCAATTTGATGCGTGTGTGTGAGGAAGCGTTGGAGTGAATAAGATAGATATTGTAAGAGGATAAGTGAAGGCTAAGGAAGATACAAACATAACCTCAATTCGTAAAGCCAGAACACCAGAACTGAGATGATATCCGTCGAACTAACACCACACTTGCACCAATAACAAGTGATAAAGATGCTCTAACACCACCACTGGCTCTCCCAAGACCAAATGATAAAGAAATGATCAAACAGGTCAAAAGGGGTCACAAAAGACACTCCAAATTCTCAAACTCGTAATCTGATTTTCATTAATAGATATGAGTCTCTTTTTATAGTGAAAATACATCAAAAACGTCCATAAATGCTACTAGACATGCACAACACTTAGTAAAACTCAAAATAGCTAGTGTGCCTGTAAGAGAGAGAGATTAATCCTGAAATAAATGTTGTCTTTACCAACTTCGAGTTTGCTTAATCTTCTCTCTTTTTGGGGTCTAAAATACTCCTTAAAGCTCTTATTTAAATTAATCCAGCCCATATGAATGCTTTCCATGTTCAGTTGCTTGTTTGGACTAGAATCAACAAAGTGATAGTCAACCCATTGTTCTTCTCTTGTGAAACCTCCTTGTCTTGAACACTTGCTCCTGCATCATATACATATTTCATGTAATCTATGTACGCCTTTTGTTTTATATGCTGATAGTTTACACAATTTAAATATGGGATGCAGAGCTAAAAATGACACAAATGTGAACTGTGATATTATGGAGAACCTACTCATCATGATCAACAATCTTCTGTTGTTGTTTATCAGGCGTCTGTATTCCATACAGGCGTCTGTTTGCATTCAACATTAATTCTTTGTATAAGAAATACGAGCATAGATGATGGCATATGTTGAATAAAAGAAAGACACAAAGGTTTGTTAACGAGGTTCAGTTTCCCTACATCCCCGTGACCTTGTCCAGAAGCAAATCCATTAGAACAAGAATATAAATACAATTGCATATGGTTTAGCATCCTACCATGCTACCATTCTTTTCTAGTGATCTAAAAACATCTAAAGATCTATTAAGTAATCAACTTAATCGGTATTACACAAACCTAACTTCCTGTTGCAATAATTCCAATACTTCAGTCTTCTGAATGGACGTCAACAACCTGTTACTTTGTTCCCAAATGAATCTCTTAGCCTATGGTTGGCTGTTACTCAACCCTGAGCCTGCCCTCAGCTTGAGAGCAGTCACTGTTTTAGTTCCACATAGAACAAACACTCCGTTCTTCAACATTCTGTTTTCGTCAACTTCAAAAGATCAACATCAAACGCCATTGATTCGAAAGAGTTGAAGCATGAACGCCTCAAACTCCTCATCTATATATAGTAATGGAGAAACCTAGTTCTTAGGATCTCCAAAAATCTCACCAAAAGGATATTATTTCTTCCAAAGATTATCTTTTTCAACAAACTAAATCGTCCTTCCAAAGATTTTTCTTCTCAACAAATTTGTAGGATCTGAGGCATAGCCACGTCATCAAATCCTAGATTTTTGTTTGTCAACCAATCGTTGTGCTACATCAACAGCTTGTTGTGCCACGTCATTCAGCCT
>OVBE01001481.1:17278-27516 GCA_900406425.1 Iberis pinnata
TGCCAAATCAACACTTTTAAATCGTCTACAATATTTCAAATATTCTGTTTTAGGACATCTCCAAGAATATCTCTAAAATATTATTTCTCTCCAAGAATATCTTTAAGATATTATTTCTCTCCAAGAATATCTTTAAGATATTATTTCTCTCCAAGAATATCTCTAAGATATTATTTCTCTCCAAGAATATTTCTAAGATATTATTTCTCTCCAATAATATCTCTAAGATATTATTTCTCCAATAATATCTCTAAGATATTATTTCTTCCATAATTCGCTCAACCAAATATCTTCTTGGTAAAATATTTTTGTTAAGATTCTCTTCAAGATATAATCTTCATAGATAAGACCGCAATTGATTCTCCATCTTCCGAAATTGTAGCTGATTCTTAGTGCATTGAATCTCATCAAGTTTATGTTCCCATTTAGCTTTCTGTTTTCATTCAGCTCTTTGTTCCCATTCAGCTCTCTGTTTATCAACAGAGATCTTTTGTGACACATCATCACACACACTGTGATACATAAATATGTTTACTAATATCATCAACTCTCTGATCCCGTCAGGTGGTTGATTCTATCAACTTATTAATTATAATAAGCCCTCAGCTTCCAACACGCTTCTGATTCAATATGTTCGTTGATTCTAGAATCTGCATCTTCAATCTCCCCCTTTCTGAATCAACGACACTTTAGTATTGCATCTTCTGTCAGATTCTTGATATAATCAACTCAGTGATTCTATTAGACTTTTGAGTCTGCATCTTTCACTGTGTTAGCGGATACTCTGTTGAACCAGCTTGTCTTCAAGCTATTCGAAATGTTATTGCAGTCATCTTCTATATTTAAGACCAACATCTTCAACTATATATGTTGCACGCAACTTCTAACATTATATCCCATGACTCTTCAATACCCTGTCTGGTATCAAGCTTCTGACATGTTGTATGTTGTGTTTGCATCAAATCTGATATCATATTTATAATTTTCTGATTATCTTCAGCATCATGTATGATGCGTTTCTCAACTTAGTCAGCAATAAACTCTCAATCCCCCTCCCCCTTTAATGAGTGAGTTGTAGAACCCAAGCTTACTACGATCAGTAATCTCCAACTTCAATGCATGATTGCGTTTATCCAAATAGTTGATCACTTTAACATCTCATTATACTCTCCCCCTTTTTGACATAGTTTGCTACTCAAGCAACATGTTATGTAGGATAATGATATATATATATATATATATATATATGGAAAATACATTAACCTGATGCCTAATGACAAGAGTTGAAGGATTCATCAGGAGACTGATCCGACTTGAAGAATACATCAGGAGAGTGATCCAATTATCAGATTATTGAGATTACTCCCCCTAAAACTAGGCTATCATATGCATATCATTCATCTAAGATAAATATCTAGAAGCGTGAAAAACAACCTTAAAAAAACCTTTTTCTCTCGCTGCTTGAGTGCATAACTAGGTTAAAATCATAAACACAACCCCAATCAGATGTGGACTCATAATCATCTTCTACTTACTTCATCTGGACATGTGCAAAAACATCCCATAGCACTTACACATCTAAAAATTCTTCTGTTCCTTATTAAGTCAGGAATTAGATCGTTGAATAAGATATATCACCAATGTTTTATGCATCTCTGTATGAATCTTCAATGGCATCCTCTTCTAATTCATTATTTAGAAGTTAGTCATTCGTCATCATTGGTGTTTTGGCTTTATTGCATGTTTGGAAGATTCCTGTAGCCATCTGTTTGACTTGCAAACCGAAGAAACTTGTAAGATATCCGCTCATAATCATCTTGAATTCATGTGTCTGGCAAGATGCTAACTAGTAAATCCACCCACAACACTGTCTTCATAGACCTGAATGATAATCAGATCTCTGTTTTCTTCAAAAACAAATGAGTTCTTGTTCATACTTCCTTGTTGATATCCCATATTCACCAGAAAACTTGTTAGCATTTCATACTACTCTCTCGGTGCCTATTTCAAGCTATATACTGCTTGTTTATGCTTGAATACGAATTCATGATGCTGATAAGCTTCAACATCTTTGATTTCTCTACACTTCTCTTTGTAATAGCTCATTCCATAAATCACTCTTGACACCCATTTGATGGAATCTGAAGTTCAATGTATATGTCATTTCAAAAAGAAACCCGATTGCTTTTAGACAAGAAACATGAGCAAACGTGTAATCAAATTGATACCTTGAATATGAGATTATCCATGTACAACCAATTGAACACTGTTCCTTACTATTGTAGCATGCTCATCAACCTTATTCTTGAACATCCATTTATCCACTATTTAAATATGACAATTCAACACATATGCTCATCTCAAGATCTTGTGTCATATTCTTTAGAGAGCTGACCACCAGAATCTACACGTGGATTCAAACATAATGCCATCTACAAAGGTCTGGACAATCATCAGACAACTGTTCCATCCAAACATGTCTTGTCTTCAATGCTCTTTTGGTATCCTGTATAAAATAACCAAAGTCTTGAAATTCTTTTGAGTTATTTTGTAGCTTCTTCAAACTTTTGACAAATTATCCCTTCTTCTTGTAAACAACACTTAGATGATCACTCTAATGTACACCACACAAAAAAAAACGTGATTGACTCAAATCGAGCAACATGATAACCTACCATATCAAAAACCTTTCCTCCACCCTGAGAGTAGCCACAACCAATTCCAAGAATTTCAAAATACAATCAGGTGAATGAAAATCATGTTTTCCACAAAGTCCATATGCAAAGGTTAAACAGTCAACCATCTGATAGATCATCTTAGTTCTTAAGTTATAGACCTCTCAAACTGTACCCAAGATGATTCTTAACTTCACAACTTAATGTTCTTACCACACCTTGCATGGTCTCATTTTCCGTTTGAATAGATAATCCTATTTCTGTGTACAAGAAGCTGATGACTTGTGCAAACTTTTATGAGTTAGATAGCAGATATCAAATATTTCATTATGGAGCTCGTTGTCTTGATCACCTTATTTCTTCTTGATTGTCCAATTCAGATCAACAACTTGAATGTTCAAGATTCATTTAAACGTGATCAATGTAGATTAACCATCATCCTTATCTCAAGTAGTTGATCTTTCTTACAATATATCATTCTATTTGATATATTCATGGATCTCAAAACTTGTAGCCTTACAACCCCTTGTTCAACCCTTAACAAATATTTCCTTCCTCGGGCCTTTAATCTACATCACTTTCCTTGAATTGATCCCACTCTTCTTGCTTTGTTACTTTTCAACAAAAATCAATGAATGTTTTTATGTGAGTTTCAGGTTTAATCACACACACAAACTGCATAAACACATTATTGATTCAGACACTCCATCAGACGCTTGAATTCAGTTTGTTTTACTCAGATAATTCTTCCCCACCTAAATTTCTCCTGAAAATCAATTTCCCCCTGCTGATCTTTGTCATAACAGTGTAACAGACACAACCAAACACATGAAGGCACACCACACTTGGTGTATCTCTCTTCAACTTCTTATATAGAGCTTTGATTGACCATTTTCGTATATACACCTGATTGATCACATAACATATTGTACTTACTACTTTATACAGAAATGCTCTTCCACTTGATTAGCATGCATTATGCATTGCTATCTCTTTCAATGTTCTCTTTTTCCTCGTAAAGGACACCCTTCTGTTGTGGTGTTCGAGGAGATGAGTTCTGATAAACACTATGTTGATTATGACAAAACTGATCTCACAAGAAATTTGGAACTCACCAACTTGCTCATTAATAGCTTGTACATTGAGATTGTTCAATTCAAATAAATGATCATCATCACCCATTTGATTCAATTGACCTCATGATCATGCATTTGACCTATTCTCTAAAATCAATCTTCTTAGTATAAACTTCTTCATAGATTCCACAAACTTCTCACAATCTATTGTGGCAACAATCTGAGGTTTGAATTTCTTAAACAGGTTTTTTTGGACAAAAAGTTTAACCTTCATTCTTGAACAGAGTCCTTTTTAAACGTGGTAATATGGTAACCTTCATTCTCTGGTTGATTATGTCAACATATTAATTATAACAAGCCATCAGCTTCCAACACGCTTCTGATTCAATCAGGTCGTTGATTGCATCTTCAATCTCCCCCTTTCTGAATCAATAACACTTCACTATTGCATCTTCAGTCAGCTTCTCGATCCAATCAACTCAGTGATCCTATCAGTCTTCTGAGTCTGCATCTTTCACTGTGTTGACAGATACTCTGTTGATCCAGCTTGTCTTCAAGCTATTCAAAATGTTATTGCAGTCATCTTCTATATTTCAGATCAACATCTTCAACTATATCTGTTTCACGCAACTTCTAACATTTTATCCCATGACTCTTTAATACCCTGTATGGTATCAAGCTTTTGGCATGTTGTATGTTGTGTTTGCATCAAATATGATATAACACATCTAATTGTCTGATTATCTTCAGCATCCTGTATGATGCGTTTCTCAACTTAGTCAGCAATAAACTCTCAATCTCCCCCTTGATGAGTGATTTGTAGAACCCAAGCAAACTAACATCAGTAATCTCCAACTTCAATGCATGATTGCGTTTATCTAGATAGTTGATCACTTCAACATCTCATTCTACTCTCCCCCTTTTTAATATAGTTTGATATTCAAGCAACATGTTCTGTAGGATAATGAGAGATATATGGAAAAGACATTAACCTGATGCCTAATGACAAAAGTTGAAGGATCCATCAGGAGACTGATCCGAGTTGAAGAATACATTAGGAGAGTGATCCAATTATCAGACTATTGAGATTACTCCCCCTAAAACCAGGCTATCATATGCATATCATTCATCTAAGAGACATCTCAAGAAGCGTGAAAAGTAACCTAAAAAAACCTTTTTCTCCCCTACTTGAGTGCATAACTAGGTTAAAATCATAAACACAACCCCAATCAGATGTGGACTCATAATCATCTTCTACTTACTTCATTTGGACATGTGCAACAACATCCCATAGCACTTACACATCTAAACATTCTTTTGTTCCTTATTAAGTCAGGAATCAGATCGTTGAATAAGATATATCACCAATGTTTTATGTATCTCTGTATGAATCTTCATTGACATCCTTTTCTAATTCATTATCTAGAAGTTAGTCATTTGTCCTCATTGGTGTTTTGGCTTTATTGCATGTTTGGAAGATTCCTTTAGCCATCTGTTTCACTTTCAAACCCAAGAAACTTGTAAGATATCCGCTCATAATCATCTTGAATTCATGTGTCTGGCAAGATGCTAACTAGTGAATCCACCCACAACATTGTCTTCATAGACCTGAATGATAATCAGATCTCTGTTTTCTTTTTTAAAAAAAGAGTTCTTGTTCATACTTCCTTGTTGATATCCCAGATTCACCAGAAAACTTGTTAGCATTTCATACTACGCTCTCAATGCCTATTTCAAGCTATATATTGCTTGTTTATGCTTGAATACGAATTCAGGATGCTGATAACCTTCAACACCTTTGATTTCTCTACACTTCTCTTTGTAATAGCTCATTCCATAAATCACTCTTGTCACCCATTTGATGGAATCCGAAGTTCAATGTAGATGTCATTACAAAAAGAAACATGATTGCTTTTAGACAAGAAACATGAGCAAAGTGTAATCAAATTGATACCTTGAGTATGATATTATCCATGTATAACCAATTGAACAATGTTCCTTACTACTGTAGCATTCTCATCAACCTTATTCTTGAACATCCATTTATCCACTATTCAAATATGATAATTCAACACATATGCTCATCTCAAGATCTTGTGTCATATTCTTCAGAGAGCTGACCACCAGAATCTATACTTGGATTCAAACATAATGCCATCTACAAAGGCCTGAACAATCATCAGACAGCTGTTCCATCCAAACATGTCTTTACTTCACTGCCCTTTTGGTATCCTGTATAAAATACCCAAACTTTTCAATTATTTTGTAGCTTCTTCAGACTTTTGACAAATTATCCCTTCTTCTTGTAAACAACACTTAGATGATCACTCTAGTGTGCACCACACAAACAGAAACATGATTGACTCAAATCGAGCAACATGATAACCTACCATATCAAAAACCTTTCCTCCACCATGAGAGTAACCACAACCAACTCCAAGAATTTCACAATACAATCATGTGAATAAACTCAAAATCATGTTTTTCCACAGAGTTCAGATGCAAAGGTTAAATAATCAAATGTCTGTTAGATCATCTTAGTTCTTAAGTTATAGACCCCTCAAACTGTACCCAAGATGGTTCTTAACTTCACAACTTAATGTTCTTACCACACCTTGCATGGTCTCATTTTTCGTTTGAATAGATAATCATGTTTCTGTGTACAGGAAGCTGATTACTCGTGCAAACTTTTCTGACTTAGATAGCATATATCAAATAGTTCATTCTGGAGCTCGTTTTCTTGTTCACCTTATTTCTTCTTGATTGTCCAATTCACTTCAACAACTTGAATGTTCAAGATTCATTTAAACATGATCAATGCAGATTAACCAACATCCTTATTCTCAAGTGGTTGATCTTTCTTACAACATATCATTCTATTTGATATATTCATGGATCTCAAAACTTGTAGCCTTACAACCCCTTGTTCAACCCTTAAAAAATATTTCCTTCCTCCGGCCTTTGATCTACATCACTTTTCTTGAATTGATCTCACTCTTCTTGCATTATTACTTTTCAACAATAATCAATTAATATTTTTCTGTGAGTTTCAGGTTTAATCACACACACACAAACTGAATAAACACGTTATTGATTCAGACACTCCATGAGACGCTTGAATTCAGTTTTTTTTACTAAGGTAATTCTTCCCCGCCTAAATTTCTCCTGAAAAATCATTTTTTCCCTGCTGATCTTCGTCATAACTGTGTAACAGACACACCCAAACACATTAAGGCACGCCACACTTGGTGTATCTCTCTTCAACTTCTTAAATAGAGCTTTGATTGACCATTTTTGTACATACACCTGATTGATCATATAACATATTGTACTTACTGCTTTAGACAGAAGTGCTATTCCACTTGATTAGCATGCAATATGCTTTGACCATCTCTTTCAATGTTCAGTTTTCCTCGTAAAGGACACCCTTTTGTTGTGGTGTTCGAGGAGCTGAGTTCTGATAAACACTACATTGATTATGACAAAACAGATCTCACAAGAAATTTGGAATTCACCAACTTGCTCATTAATAGCTTGTCCATTTAGATTGTTCAATTCAAATAAATGATCCTCATCACCCATCTGATTCAATAGACCTCTTGATCATGCATTTGACCTATTCTCCAAAATCAATCTTCTGAGTATAAACTTCTTCATAGATTCCACAAACTTCTCACAACCTATTGTGGCAACAATCTGAGGTTTGGATTTCTTCAACATGTTTTTTTTGGACAAAAACTTTAACATTCATTCTTGAACAGAGTCCTTTTTAAACATCTCACTTTATCTAGCTTAGCTCTTTTATCATAGTTATGATCTCATCAGTTGAAGACAAATCAATTTCATGATCAGAAGCAACAACTTGATATTTTTCGTTCATATTCCAAGTTCACACCTATCTGATAGATATCAACAATCATCCGACTGACTCCTTTTCGGTACCATGTTCCTCAACTTGTTAATTGGATCGCCATGAGCCAAACCTCTGATTCGTATTAAAAGCTTTACTCATGCACTCAAAACTTGATAGATTAACCTTATGAAGCCCATGGAATAAATAAATGCTCATAATTGACTATTCTCACATGAACATGATACCGATGTCGCCAATGGAACATGATCTAAGCCTGACGTACGCACATAACAGTCTCTTGATGAAGTGCAAACAGATTAATGAGCACCCTCAAAACATATAGTTGATTCAAATATCAAACAGCCTTAATCTAGAACAAATCTTGCTTCATATCCCTGAACAATCATTTTTGACCAAAATATGCTTTCAACATACAACACCTTCTTGATTACCGCTTTAATCGCAAGGTATCTCCTCCAAACAAATCATTTTATGTTCTTCCATGAATCATAAGTATATTCAGGTCTTTGTCCCTTTTTCCATTATCTTGATATTCTTTAACTATTCAGACAGGTGATTCTTCGTCCTTCAGCTCTTTTCTGACTCGTTTTGCGCCTCAACTCGAGCTAACAACCCCATGTTTACTCCTTTTTCCTCTCATATCAAGATAATAAGTCTTAGTATGCCAAAACCCCTTGCACTCATAGCAATTATATCCAATCAGATTCAAATTGTCCAAAACCTTGACATTCAATACATTGATTTTCATCATTCTGCGAAGGTGTATCACTACTCTGTGTATGAAGATTTTGCTTATCATTAGCTTCCAACATTATTTTCATAAACATATGATTTCCTCTCTTTATCTGCAATTCATTTGCTTGTATCATCCCAATAACCAAATTGTAGATTCTCCATGCTTTCCATAAGATCTCACCTGTTAAAGGACACAAATCCTTTTGTTGGTGACCTGCTCTGATACCAATTGAAATTGTGGAGAACCTACTCATCATGATCAGTAACCTTCTGATGATGTTTATCAGGCGTCTGTATTCCATACAGGCGTATGTTTGCATTCATCACTAATTCTTTGTATAAGCAATACGAGCATAGATGATGACATGTGCTGAATTAAAGAGAGACACAGAGGTTTGTTAACGAGGTTCGGTTTCCCTATATCCCCGGGACCTTGTCCAGAAGCAAATCCATTAGAACAAGAATACAAATACAATTGCATATGGTTCAGCATCCTGGCATGCTACCATTCTTTTCTAGTGATCTAAACACAGCTAGAGATCTATTAAGTAATCAACTTAATCGGTGTTACACAAACCTAACTCCGTGTTTCAATAGTCCCAACTTCAGTCTTCTGAATGGACGTCAACAACTTGTTACTTTCTTCCCGGATGAATCTTTCAGCCTATGGTTGGCTTTTACTCAACCCTGAGCCAGCCCTCAGCTTGAACCCAACCACTGTTTTACTTCTACAACGATCTGTAGAACAAACACTCTCTTCTTCAGCTTCCTGTTTTCGTCAACTTCAAAAGATCAACATCAAACGCCATAGATTCGGAAGAGTTGAAGCATGCACGCCTCAAACTCCTCATCTATATATAGTAGTGGAAAAACCTAGTTCTTAGTTACTCCAAAAATCTCACCAAAATGATATTTTTTCTTCCAAAGATTATCCTTTTCAACAAACAAAATCTTTCTTCCAAAGATTTTTCTTCTTAACAACTATGTAGGTTCTTGATGCATAGCCACGTCATCAAATCCTAGATTGTTTTTTGTCAACCAATCTTTGTGTCACATCATCAACTTGTTGTGTCACGTCATTCAACGTTCTGTTCCACGTCATTAGCATCATTTGCCATGTCACCAATGCGCCGTGCCAAATCAGCACTTTCAAATCTTCCAGAATATTTCAAATATTCTGTTTTATGACATCTCCAAGAATATCTCTAAAATATTATTTCTCCAAGAATATATGTAAGATATTATTTCTTCAATAATATCTCTAAGATATTATTTCTTCCATAATTCGCTCAACCAAATATCTTCTTGGTAAAATCTTTTTGTTGAGATTCTCTTCAAGATATAATCTTCATAGATAAGACCGCAATTGATTCTCCATCTTCCGAAATTTTAGCTGATTCATTCAGTGCGTTGAACCTCATCACGCTTCTGTTCCCATTCAACTCTCTATTTTCATTCAGCTTTCTGTTCCCATTCAGCTCTCTGTTTTTCAAGAGAGATCTTTTGTGACACATCAATACACACACTGTGATACATAAATATGTTTAGTTCTCTGATCCCGTCAGCTAGTTAATTTTGACAACGTATTAGTTATAACAAACCATCAGCTTTCAACACGCTTCTGATTCAATCAGCTCGTTGATTCCATAATCTGCATTTTCAAACTGATATAGAATTATATTATGACCTTGTCGCATTACAGAGTTCGAGTTAAAATTGTTCTTAACTTCTTATCTAAACATCTCATAAAACAAATTAAATTTACAATATACTACAAAATTAATACGAACAGTCGTCTAGTTTATTAAAAAAAACGGGACGGTTTTCAGGCCTCCTCTCTACTTTATCCAAAAATTGAAAAAAAAAAAAAAAAAAACC
>OVBE01001482.1:0-36411 GCA_900406425.1 Iberis pinnata
CTCGTTTCCCCTTCTCTATGAATAGTCGTGGGAAACGAGTTGGCAAAGGGTATTGACTTATCGTCTAGGGATTGGTTCTTTGATTGAGGCATGTTAGGAATTAGGAAAAATCAAAATTGATCACCATTTTGATAACCCTTGTCCTTAGGAGCCGTTTCGTCTTGATTGCTTTCTTGTTTATTCAGTTCTCTGTTTTCATTTCATTCACTGCCTTTGTTTAGTTTTCATTGCATATTTTAGTTCCCTTGTTTCTGTTTACATTTCAGCATGTTTTGTTCACTTGCTTAGGATTGTTAGAAAAACCATCTCTTTATACTTGGCTTGAATCAATTGCATCCATCTTAGTCTAGAGTAGTTAATAACATCACCTGATTGGATTGACACCTATTACTACTACAACGACAATGATAGTGTAATAGGAATTGATATGTTTTGACACGTAAAAACCTTACTATCAATTTGGCGCCGCTGCCATTTGGGTGTTTAGTTTGTTACATTCTGGACTTTGGATCTATTGAGATCAAGTTCACTTCCATTCTCTTTACTGATTTCTGTTTTCTGTTTGTTGTTGCGTTTCAAGTGTATGAACCTGAGAAACAAAGGACCTACCAACCTCATACCATTTGTTGCCGACATTCGTGGTCTTGAACGAGAACACTCTCGGGCAAGAAGAGAACAAGTACGACTTAATTAAAGTTGAAGGTTTTTTTGTCAACCAAACTATTATTAAAATGTCAAATCTCCGTCAATGGTTACTCTTCTAGGTGGATTGTGTCCTACAAAAAGTCGATCAACAAGAGATACTCTTGCAGACCGGGCAAAACAAAGTTGAAGGTTTATGTGTGTGATATTTTTGAAAAAGACATTTTTATGATATATTTGAAATAATTGGAAGTATATGTTATTTGGGAAAATGAATTTATTTTTGTAGTATTTCATAGAATTCTTTTTGAATTTAAAGTTATTTAATATCATAAACATTTTGATATGTATCTCTTCTAATTATCCTCTTAGATCCGCCCAAACTCTCGAAAGATATGAAACATTATTTGGTCGTTTATATATCAACATTAAACACGTGTACTAGTAAAAGTGAAGATCATTCAATGAATGAACAAAACAAATGAAGACTTAAGCTTGATGTTGTGAAGAGTATTCTACACGTAAAACCTAGGATTTGATTATGATTTTTGTTTACACCTATGATTTTATTTAAATATAAATATCACTATCGTTTACTTGACTCAATCAATATATTATCAAATAATAATAGATTTAAAAATTAATTAAATCTCAGTCATAAATTATCAATTATAATAGTTTCAAATAATAATTAAACTATTCAATGTTTATGTGGACATCCTTCCTCCCAAAATTGTTTTATAGACCAAATTCCACAGGCGAAAATGAAGTCAGAAAGTTCTATCTCCCTTCGGATGAAAACAAATCTCATTCTTGATTTTCCTCTATAATCTCGACAGTCCGATAAATTTTATATGTATAAAACATATATACACAATAAAGTATATTAATATTAGAGACATCCATAGCTTTGAATCATGGAGGTAAGTAACGGTCGAGAAGAACAAGTACGACATGAGGAACCAACAGACTGGTTCGTAAAGTATTTAAACCGGCAAGGAGATTGGTTAGAGAAAACCAGAGGAAATCTGATGGTTGTAGCTACGGTTATAGCCGGTATGAGTTTTCAAGTAATGGTTAGTCCTCCAGGTGGAGTGTGGCAAGGTGATAATTGTCCAAGTGGAGATCAAAATGGAACATGCAAGGCAGTAGCAGGAACCGCGGTGCTGGCGTACGCGGGTTCGAAACGTAACCTTTATATTGCGATGGTTAGTTGCAGTACAGTTTCGTTTTCTGCTTCCATGAGCCTTATTCTCCTTGTCATCGCCGGTTTACGACTCAGGTACACTAATCAAAGCTGGCTTTGAGATTTGTGACTTTTTAGTTTAAGTCTCAAATCATCTATATATATCCTTTACGGTTTGGAACCTAATAATACATATACATATTTTTCGAATATATGGAAGTCAACCCAATGTTTTGTTTGGCTTTATCTAAGTGTTCCGAACATTAACATAAATATTTGCAAATTTCATATATAATACAGTTACAAGGTGGTACACTAAAAAAAACTTCTTTACTACTCCCTCTGTTTTTTAATATAAAATGTTTTCAGAATTTTACACATATTAAGAAAACACAATAATTATTACTCATAAATGCATTGTTTTCTTAAAAAAATAATTTCCTATGATTTTAAACTAATAGTATTTTAGTAAATTCAAAAGTTCTCAATTAATGTGTCTTGAAATATATAATTTGCAATTAAAATTGCATTGAAAAGTGAGAAAATTGTCTATTTAAAAACAAGAGATTTTCACTAAAACATCCTATAATTAAAAACAGAGGGAGTATTTGTTTGATACCGGATTTAACATATCGGTCAAAATCCGTTTAAATTTATGTCCATCCTAATTAGAATCTAAAACTGAACTAAAAAATTAGATAAGTCCAAATAATATGGGTCGAGTTTGGCCCATCGTGCAAGTCACAAACCGACCAAGGTCCAATCAGGTGAAGGGTCAACCGCGAATAAAATACATAAATTCAGGGATTTTATATGAAAAATATCTTTTGTAGATTTCATAATTGCAAACAATATAAATGCCGTTAAAAAAATGTATATAAATAAAAGGATTAATTCTAACGGGTGTAATAAATCAAACATTTGAGGTGATTGTGACTAAATGAGATTTAAGGTTATAGAAGAAATTTAGATTTGTTTTACAATTTTCTACAATCCCACTAAAAATAATGAGATTAGAAGTTTTGTATTTTTAACTAAGAAAATCCACTAAAATACCATAAAATCACAGAAATTCACTATTTAAAATATTTTCAATAACAATGGATTTCATGAGATTTTTTAAAACTCTTATTTGAATAATAACATATTTCACAAAACTTTTTAAAATTCTTGATTGAAAAACATTGAATTTACCATTTTAATACAAATTACTCCAAATTCCTTATCCAATACCGTCCGAAAAGATCATTCAATTCTTTCATCAATAGACTAGTTTCTTTTCTAAATTGATTTAAAATGTGAATTGACTTGGCACTAAAAAAATAATCAATGAAAATATATTTTTTAATAACCTTATCCATGTATCTAGATTAAATCTAAAATCCTAGGTTGAACTCAAGATTTAACATATTGAAAAACATGTATGCAAAGTTGTTTTCCAGCCGGCTTCATTCTCCGATTATGTTTAAGGTTTAGTTCGTGTTATCTTTATTTGTATCCAAATCTTTCGGTATATCGAGTGAAAAAAGTTGAAATTTAGACTTAACATAATTAAAGAACTCTATGCAAATGTACTGGAGGTCAGGAAGACATAGGACAATATTAAACTAGAAAAATATGTATAAAATTGGAGTATATATGTATTAAGATTAATAGTTATGTATATCGAGATTAAGGTGTTGACTTGAAAGAAAACGTTCCGATTGAGTAAAAATGGTGAATCTATATATAGCTATTTGATTCCATAGATCGTTTGGTTAATTATTATAAAATGTTTTTTTATTTCTTCTTGTTAGATTATAACTTTAAGTTAAATTAAAAAAAAAATAACCTTAATTATAATTATATAGGAGCCGGTTGATAATGGCGATCTTGATAACATTGATGGGGGCAGCGGTTCTGTGTATCTCGGCGGCTTTCTATTTTGCGGTGTCATTAGTCCAATCCGACGATCCAATAATTGGATATATATTACTGATTTATTTGGGATATTGGGTTGTGTTTCCTGCTGTGATTCTACTAATCCAACTAGTTCGGTTATTATATTGGCTTATTTGTTCCGCATGTTGTTGTTGTTGTTTACCTAGACGACGACCATTGGCTACGTCTGGAGGAACTCCTGCTTGAACCAACGTGTGAAATATAAATGGTGTCACCATTAGTATCACTTGAATAAAGCCTTGTTATTGATTGTGTTTTCTTGTTTATGATATTTTTTATTATTTTCCTTTTCTTTTCTTTTGTTTTTTTGTTGCGTGCAAAGTTTCATTTACCTTCTATGTCGATTATGTAAAAATGTAAATCATGACAACTGCATTGTGTGAATTGTGAACACATTATTTTCTGTCACGATCTCTAAAAAACTATTATACAAATTAACGAATAAAAAAGGGACAGACACGATTACATATTCTCATAAAATACTATAGGTTACATATAAGTATGTTTACATACATGTAAAGATAGCAATGTTTTGAATCGTTCAAAAAGAAAATGCATTTTATATATGTGATTGGATGGATCGAAGTATGTTATATTCCGTTTATGCAAAAAAGTTAGTAGTTTGTTCAATAACTTAGGGTTAGAGTATTTACATGTTAATATGTCATGAAACTGAAAAAAGAAAAGTGAGTCAAAGGAATGTGAGGAGGTAGGTCTTTTGCCCTATATATTAGTATATATCTACTATCTATATAGCAACTTTCCATTTTCAATTTTAACTTGTTAAAACATAATAATAAAAATAGAAAAAATGATGATGATGATGATGCATATGAATGACTAAAGCGGAAACTTATGCTCTAAAGTGGAAATATCCTTAAGTCCAAAGGTCTTTCCGTCTTCTTCCTCCTACCTTATTCATCATCATTTTGACCAACCACCAATACCCCTACATGTTACTTTTGAAGCTCTATGTGTTCAGATTCCATCTCACATCTCTATATATACCTGCATAGCATTTTTTTGACCCAAATTAGATGG
Organism: Iberis pinnata; assembly: GCA_900406425.1. Lineage (NCBI taxonomy): Eukaryota > Viridiplantae > Streptophyta > Magnoliopsida > Brassicales > Brassicaceae > Iberis > Iberis pinnata. The sequence continues at coordinate 4,811 of OVBE01001482.1, forward strand.
TAAATAACAATAGTATACATATATTGTACATTAAAAGAGTTTAATTAGGTTAATCTTTAATTGTTTGAACTCAATTTTTTTAGTCATATATGGTTAGGCAATTATCTTAAATTTGGTGTGTGTGGCTAATCTCAATAACTATATGAATTACACATGGTATATAAACCGCATATTAATGGTACGTAGAACTGTTAAATGTTAAATAAGTGTAACAGTAAAACTTCATCAAAAATATGTTGCTGATGGGTTGCACACCCTATCATTGCTAGGAAAAAAAAAAAATACTTGATTAAATAATTAGTTAAAATGTTCAAACAAAAAAATGAAAAAAAAAACTACAACCTAAAAGCAAGGATCCAAATCAAAATATTTAAGTTAGTAAGATAAGTTAGATCGAACATAATAAATAAAACAAGTTTAATACAAATAATATTAGCAAAATGGTGAAATTGTAGCTTACAAATTTGTTTTTTGCTTAATGACTTTGGACAAATGTCTATAATCTATAATCATTATACAAAACACTACTATCATTATCCCGCTTGGACCAAGTTCAACTCGTCTTAAAGCCTACTTAGAAATAGTCAATCCATAAGGAAGAAGGGGTAATCTTGAACTTCGGCTATTAAGTGTTGAAACTCGTCAAACAGGGAAGCACCTCTTACTTAGAGAAGACATACTATTCATTAGAGAAAATCTGAAAATTAGAGACAACACTTCTATAAATTTATTGTAGGATATGGGCCGTCGCCCATGCCCAAGCGACCAAACCCGCCACATAAGCCCACAAACAGAAGCCCATCCAGAAAAATCGACGAGGTAAGAGGAGGCGCCGGCGAAACAGTACGCCTAGTCCCCTTAGCCCGGTGAACAGTGACCTACAGACTGATTTACTCGATGAACAGGACACCTAGCTAACTGCCTCGCATAGCCCAATGATGGAAGAGAGAGTGTTATAATTAATAGGAGGAGAGCTTCAGCAGAGAGAATGATGGCTTTTACCGAGAGAGAACCTTAGAGAGAAGTTAGAGAGACAAAACTGACGACCTGAGCTTCTTTGTAATCTATTTAAGTCCGTCGGGATTGTTGACGCGTTTTTTCTCTTTCCACTTGTAATCATTCTTATCAAATACGAACTCAAATCCAGGGAGACCGACGACCCTAGATTCAACAATTGGCGACTCCGTTGGGGACCATTTAATAAGGAAAAAAATCCCTTTCGACGACGCACTGAGAATATGGCGAACACAGTCAATACAGACGAATACGTTCACGTCGAAGATGTGACATACTTAGACGGTCAAAACACCAAGTTTGACAACCACCGAACGCAGACCATACCACTTAACAAGATCCAGGGAATGCCTATGAAAGAAGAAACTAATCAGACACTACTGCGTCGATTGGAGGAGCAGGAGAACGAATCCTGACAGTTGAGGAGCAAATTCGAAGCAGTAATGAAGGCAAGCCTGCGAAGAGCCATACTAGAAGTCATGAACCAAAATATTTTCGGCTTGATCGACGCTTCAACACCAACCATGAAACCCATCAAGTTCGTGGATCAGACCGCCGCAAAGACCTACCGCCGCACCACAACCTCACATCCCCGAACGATGAGATAAGCGCGCTGAAAGCCGAGCTGTGGGAGATGAACTCACTAGTCTATGAAGCCACCAACTCAGCCCCTGAGATTAAACGAGTCATCGAAGAGACTCAGAGAACTTTGTTCACCAAAAGAAAAACGGAGACTAAAATCAAGCACACCGCAAAATTAAATTCCCGACGTTCGAAGGGAACACCGACCCGACTCACTACATGACCGATTTTACAATTGCAATGGGGCGCCCCCAATTCACCGACGAAGAGAGGGACGCTGGACTCTGCCAGCTGTTTGTGGAGAGCCTGGGAGGGGCCGCGCTTTCCTGGTTCTCCCACCTAGAAGCTATATCCATCGACAAGTTCCAGCAGCTATCGACGACCTTCATCAAGCATTATTCCATGTTCATGGAGAAGAAGACGTCAACCGTTGATCTATGGTCGTTGTTAAGTTAGGGGCCCAAGAATCTCTACGAATGTTCATAGAGCGATATAAGGAGGTAGTCTCAAGAGTAGCCATCTCCGATGAAGCCGTCATCGCCGCACTAAGAAACGCCCTATGGTACGAGTCAAGGTTCCGCGAAGAGTTATTACTGAACCAGCCATATACCTTGGATGACGCCCTGCACAGAGCCAACTGTTTTATCAAGATGGAAGCTGTAACAAAAAAAATTGTTTCTTTTGAGGATGGGATTATACGCCCTCATTACCTTCCTGTATTCAATTTAAATCCGGTTCATTACAAACTTCCCACACAAAATTAAAGTCGAGCCCAGACTCGCCGAGACGACCCTCGTATAAACAAAATTAAAGCCAAGCCTAGACTCTCCGAGACGACCCTCGTAACAACATGATTAAAGTCGAGCTCAGACTCGTCGAGATGACCCTCGTAAAAGAGTACAAAGAAGAATCCAGACTTGCAGTGACGTCCTAGCTAAACGCTTACCATGAAAATAAGGAACATTTAAGCAATTAGGTATATTTAAGGTATAACTCACTTTATTTCCAAGTTAAACCTATGTGTGGAATAATTAACTCTATTATAAAATTCTCAATCTTAATATTTGAATTGAGTTAGTGGGATTAAACTAGTTAACAACAAGATTTGAGCTCATATGATTAAGCTATTTACAAACAAACTTGAGCTCATGTAATTAAGTTAGTCAATAAGATTGAATTAGTCAAATTAATTAATCAAAATATTATTACACAAGTTTCAAACTTTCAATTTGATTTAACTTATTATATTTATTGACAAATCGAGCAAGTCAATTCCAATACGAAAAAAATTAAAGCCCTCAAAATCAAATTGAACTACGGTATTTTATAATATATTTTTTTTCAAAATCAGATTGAATTAAGTCAAGTCAACAAAATCTTGATATTTTTTTTCTTTTTCTTATATTCTATAAAATCATACTACCTTGAAATGTTATAAATCGTAGTATTTAAATCCTGATAAATGATTTAGACTCTAAATTTTGAAGAGCATGTAAATAAGAAAGCAAAATATACGTACATGTGTAAGTAAAGAAGGGTAGATTGTAGGTGTGTAAGAAGAAAGATCTAGGGAGAGAAAAGGACAGAGCATGTGATAAGAGACAGAGAAACAAACAGAGGAGTGAACAGTCTTCTCTTTTTACTCTGCACTTAATGTATTCAACCCTCTTTGTATATTTTCTGATTCTTCACATGTCACTCTCTTCTTCTTCTTCTTCTTTTATTTTCTCTAAATTTATTAAAACTTTATGATAGGAGAAAAATATTTAACAAAATAAAAAAGGACAAAATTACTTTCACTTCACTTGCAAACAAACAAACCTAGTCCCCTTCTTTATCCAATGGTCTCTTGCCTACACTCTATTTCTCATCTAACAACCCTTTTCTTTCTCTTTTATTTACCATTTTGCCACCTTAACAAATTGAACCACGTTTATATATATCTTCATGTAATATATCGACAACAAAATATGAAATTGTAAAATATTATATATATTTTTTGTTAGAGGTTAGTTTCTTTCTTCCCGAGTCAGAGAGATTTGTGCAGTGATACAAGATGCTCATTCCAAATTTCTATATCGTATTACTCGTAATTCTTTTTTGTTTCTTCAAAATATACATTTCTGTTTTTTATTTCATCTATCTGGTTATCTCTGGTGTTTCTAAGTCGTAACACGTATCACTAAATATAATAAACAGAAAACACAAAAAAATGAGCTCAATAAAAAGGAAATGGCACTCAGTTTTAGGCCATCAAGTGTTGGGATACAGCTGAAATTAATAAGGCATCTGCCCACAGGAAAAAAGAGAAATTTCCAAAAATCAATGCACTTTTAAAAGAACTACTACAAGATTACAATCTTTTTTATATTTCAAATGTTTAAGGTTTTAAATATAAAATAAGTAAATTTTTCATTTTTTCTTTCTGTTTTGAGATAAAAATCATATTTGAAAACAAATCAACCAATAAAAACTCAAAATTAGTACAAATTTAAAATTGAAAAAATGAAAACAATCACTTAATTTGAAATTCTAAAACATCAAAATAAAGAGGGAGTCATATTAAGGATGTGATTAGAAATAAAAGTGTAAAAATGAAGAAGGAGAGTGAGTAGTCAGAGAGACAGAAGCATCAAGTGCTGCAGAAGAAGCAACAGGAACACTGGGCCTGAGTCTCTTCAGATTTGCCAGTCTTTATAGGACCACTCTCTTCTTCCCTAAGCTTTTTTTATCTATTTTTACATTTACAATATTGGATATTTTAATGTTGTTTTGATTTTACACTACATGGCAAAACTCCTTAAAAGCTATTGTCCTCATGTGATTTTTTTTTGTTTTGTTTTTATTTTCTTACACTCTCTCTCTCTCTTTGGTATATTAACCCTAGCTACTTTTCATTTTCTTCTAGTCATATATCTCATGTATAATTAAGCCTATAGTAATCTCTATTCTATATTTTAATTTATCTCCCCTAAATACACAAAATAGACTATATATACAAAAGAGGGAATGGTCTCGTGAAGAGGAAGAAGCTAGCTAGTGTTCATGCAAATTGCATCTGAGGAATATATGCTTAGAGAGATACTAACCAGAGCAAAAAAGTGACAGAGAGAGACTGGTCTTCTTTGTCTTTCTTTGTCCCAAACTTAGGAACCCTAGACTAGTCTCCTGATTCTATATATTAATTAAGAAAACTCTTATCTTCTTCCTTCTTCTCTGCTTTTGATTTTGTTCTAACCTAGCTAGAAAAAGAAGATTAAAGTTAGAGAAAGATGATGAGTTTAAGTGGAAGTAGTGGGAGAAATATACAAAGGCCTCCATTCACACCAACACAATGGCAAGAACTTGAGCATCAAGCCCTAATTTACAAGTACATGGTCTCTGGTGTTCCTGTCCCACCTGAGCTTATCTTTTCCATTAGAAGAAGCTTGGACTCTTCCTTGGTCTCTAGACTTCTCCCTCACCAATCACGTATGCTCTTAACTTAATTACTATCTAAACCTTTCTTTTTCTTCTTTTTTTTTTTTTTGCATAAAGTTGAATTGTTTTGTTGATTCTCATGTCTCTAAAGCTAGCAGCTTTATGTTTATTTAAAGTTTTTGATATATGGGTTTCAGTCTAAAGTCTCCAACTTTATATGCCTATGACCACTTTCAGAATCTTCTCTTGAACTTAAGGTCTTAATTAGGGTTTTACAGTGATTAACGTTTAGGGTTTTGTTTGATGAAATGATGCAGTTGGGTGGGGATGTTACCAAATGGGATTTGGGAGAAAACCAGATCCAGAACCAGGAAGATGCAGAAGAACAGATGGTAAGAAATGGAGATGCTCAAGAGAAGCTTACCCTGATTCAAAGTACTGTGAAAAACACATGCACAGAGGAAGAAACCGTGCCAGAAAATCTATTGATCAGAATCAGAATCAGACAACATCACCATCTCTCTCATTCCCCAAAAACAACAACCCAAGCCCCACTTTGTCTTCTTCTTCCTCTGCTACATCTTCTTCAATGGATGCCTTCAGTAACAGTAATAGATTTGGTGGAAGTAGTAGTAGTAGTAACACTAGAAGTTACTTCAACAACCATTCTCTTGATTATCCTTATCCTTTTTCTTCTTCTTCTTCATCACCTAAGCAGCAACAACAACAACAACCTCTTCATCATGCTTCTGCTTTGTCACTTCAAAACACTTCTACATCTCAGTTCAATGTCTTAGCCTCATCAACTGACCACAAGGACTTCAGGTTCTTACTTTTTACTTTTCTTTAATTATCAGTTCTTGTAATAACTAATAAGAGAAACTTTTATTTTAATGGTAATTTGTTTTTTTCTACTTTATATACACTACAATTTATCAGATATTTTCAAGGGATTGGTGAGAGAGTTGGAGTTGGGGAGAGAACGTTTTTTCCGGAAGCTTCTAAAAGCTATCAAGATTCTCCATATCAACATCACCACCAACAATCTTTAGCAACAGTGATGAATGATCCGTACCACAGCTCTAGTACGGATCATCATCATTACTCATACTCAGCTTCATCATCAGCTCATCATCATCATAATAATCATGATTATGATCGTGATAATCAACAGCAACAGCAATGTTTTGTTTTGGGAGCTGACATGTTCAACAAACCCACAAGAAGTGCACTTGGAAACACATCATCAAGGCAAGAAGAGGAAGAGAAAGATTCATCAGAATCGAAGAAGTCTCTTCATCATTTCTTTGGTGAAGACTGGGCACAGAACAAGAACAGTTCTGATTCTTGGCTTGACCTTTCTTCCCACTCAAGACTCGACACTGGTAATTATTAATTAATCTAACAATTGCTCAAAATAATAGTAACTAATTAATTAAATTTCTCAGGTAGCTAACTGAATGAGGATCAGCACCAACACAACTGTTTAAATTTCACATCCATTTCTCTGGAACATTAAGACAAGACACTGTTTGCAGAAATCTATATATCTATCTATCTGTGTGTGTGTGTTAGGTCCAACAAGAAATCAGATTCGACAGATATATCTGTGTCTCTCTTGCTTTCTCCGGCCACTATTTTCTTTTAAGAAATCGTTTCTTTTTTATTGTTTTTTTCTTTCTGTAGCTGAAAGCAACGTAAGAAAACACGCCCTATATATAATTATATATAGATTGATTTGTTTCTTAGGACGCAAGCATCTATACTTCCATTTCTTCAAACTAACAAAATTGGCGATTGCATGCTAAAATTATTAGGAAAAAAAGTAAGTAAAGTAATCGTAGCATATAATCAAAACAATTAATATAATATTTGAAGTAGCAAAATATATGATTATCTACATTACTCGTAGTTATTCTATCTGAGAACATGATTAGACTCTTTTTTTTTCCCTGTCTTTTAACATAATAATGTTGTCGTCAAACAATCATATACCACTTTTGATGTATGCTTCCTCCCATGCATGTGCTCCTTTCATGAACACCGCGATTACTTCCAATCACTACCCACTTTATATCATTTAAAATACATTATGATGAGAAAGCATGTTCCCAACGAAGGTCCTGATTAAGACCAGCTCATCTTTCATAAACATAAACGCGTCCTAAACATTTCCATTGTAGTGATTTGTGAACAAGATCATTATTCAACCAAACCGGTTTGGGGAATCATGGCTTTTCATATACCACAAGTTCAAACCAAAACAAACCAGACCATTAACCGGAACCCGGTTAACAATTCCCATCATCATAAAGCATAAATTATACACCTTGCAACATAACATAAGCACATGTCTAGAAATAACCAAGAGCCATTTTATAGTCAAAGAATCATACTCTTATGTATAAACAGGGGATTTTGTTTACAACCCTGAATTATATAGAGCGAGCAGTAGCAAATGCAATGAGAATGTTTTTAGAAGAAAAAAAAGATAAAACACATTTGTGAACTCACAACATGAAAATTAGATATCGTTGGAACATCTCACAGAACCTCTATAACAATCTCCTTACATGCCTCGATTCAATTTTTTGCCATTCCCCATGTGTCTCTCTAGTTAGCATCGTTAGTAAAAATGAAGAAAAACTATAAAGAACAAAAGAATTCATACTTGAAAAGACAGAATACAAAGAAACAAGTAGTAGTTATCAAATCCAGAAGAATTTTACCCCATTTACAGAGAGCGAGTGGTTTCTTTTCTGCTTGTCTCAAAAACTCAAATTTAAGAAATCAGTAAGAGTGTGTCATCCTCAGAAGCTGCTTTCTTTTGAATACTAAGAAGGCAACTACGCAAATTTGCAACATTGCTGCTACTCCAGCAAATACCAGCCCCACTGTTTTCCCTGTGTTTAATCCACTCTTCTCTGACTTCTTTGATATCCGTGGAGGAGGAGGAGGATATGGCGGCTGTAGCCTCCGTGATTGGCTTCTGTTTGGGGATTCCCTGCTATTTGAACGAGGAGGAGGAGGAGTTTTGGATACTGGAGGAGGAGGCGATGGTGGAGATGGTGGAGGAGGAGGCGAAGGTGATGGTGGCGGCGGTGGTGGCGGAGAATTAGGAGGAGTCATATCATTTAAAGCTTGAGGCGTGGGAGGAGGAGGCGTATTAGACTGTAGAATCGGTGGCGGAGGAGGCGTATTACCAGGCGGAGATTGGATCGCCGAAAACGGCGGTGGAGGCGGTAATACAATCCCGGACGGAGGCGGTGGAGGAGGAGGTGTTTGATCTTGTGATTGAACGAGAATAAAACAATGAGCACTGATAACCAAGCCAAGAACCAAAACATTCAAGGTTGAACAATTCAAAATGAAACTCATCAAACCCATTGATCACCAGATTGGCGAAGAAACTCGATCCAGATATATATAAAAAAAGAGACGGATTCTCCGTTTTCGTCAGCTCAGAGAGTCGTCCGATTGTGGCATCTGAGAATTGGGCACGGTCAACGATTGGATTTGATCAGGAGAGAAATCGAGGAGATAGGTCTCGGTTCCTCTCCCCAATTCCAGATATCCGATAATCGACCAAAAGCCTCGTATGAAGAAAACTTGAGACAAAGGAAATGGAGTCGAGAAGAAGCAAGAATCAAGGAATAACGAATCTGACAAAGGAAGCAACTAGGTCTAGGTGATTATTGATTCCATATCAAATCTCCCCCAAAACTGAAGAATCTGAGAAAGACCGGAGACGAAGAGAAGAGGATGATAGAAAAGATTGACCATAGAAAGGGTAAGCTTTCCGGGAAAATGCAGAGAGAAAAAAGTAACGGCTTAGGGCTAAATCTGGGGAGAAATTTGGGGGAATGTTGATATAGATTTCGATTTTACAAGCTGTAATAACTTCCCTTTTTTTCTGTTTTACTCTTTCAAATTAATGGGCCTCTAACTAAGTCCACGTATTCAAATGTTCATCACATTCTATTTTTCCATTCTTTCGATTGTTATTGATGGAAACATACTCCATCAGTTTTGTTTTAAATAAAACAAATGTATTTTTGTATTTTATTTTTGTTTCTAATTAACTGTAATTTCGAATAAAAATGTTAAATATGTTTGATTTATTTTATCAATAAAAAATTATTGCAATAAATTTTTTTATTGATAATTTAGAAAATTTATTAATGATTTTATAAAAAATACAAATTTCTTAATCGGCCTGAAATATCATTAAAAAGACACAAAACAGAAGAAGTACTGTTTTAAGAGCACTTTTTTTAATTTGGTAATACGGTTCGAATTGGATTAACTACACAAATCACCTTTTTACCGAGAAAAAGCAAGCAATTCATCTTTTAAGATGAGAAAAATGAAAAATGGAGAACTCTTGAATGAAACTTATTATTTACATCTTGACCATACCCAGTCAAACTATATGAAAGAAAGAATCACAAGAAACGTTGTTAGATATGATTTATATTTGTCATGCATTCCAGGTTAAAAAGAAATGATAAGATCTATTCCTATGAATGTACAACAATCTTCATCGTACAGTTTTGATTCTCCTAGCAAAGAAATTGGAAGCTTGTATCGAGACAACATAAGATGCAACTTGACAACCAAGAATTTGATAATGGTGAAATTGTGGTTTTAGCCCCATGCCATTGAACAAGCATAGTTAACCACCAGTTTACCATCAAATCCAAAATTCTGCAATTATCAAAAAACCAGCACAATTTGTTAAGCGATGCAAAAGAGAAGAAGGGCATGTGATTTTATATACACAAACAAAGAGTTCCCAAGTTTAACAACCAAACAAGCTAGAGTAAAGAGTTGAAGTTTACAAATGGAAGATGTAGAACCAACTACTTTGATAAGTAAAGTATCAAATATTGCAAAGTGAGCCAACTTACATTGTAAAGATCAATTACTGATTCATCCGGGTTTGGAGAGAAGGAGCTGTTTACATAGACAAACTTAAAGTGAAGAGATATCAGTGAAAAAACTTACGACCAAGATCAATGTTCCAAAAGTTAATACAAAAATGATGTAGATCAATGATATTACCAATGAATCAGAATGAAGGTGTCTTCTTAGAAAATCAATCACTTTAGCAAACTTGTCAGTTCCTGAAATCTGAAGAAACAAACACAGAGCACACATAGCTCTTATATCAAACTGAAATTCTTAACAAGAAAGATCAAAACTATTGCAAGATCTAATTATTCATCTTCGATATGATGTCTCTCCTAAACTAAAATTCTATGGTCAAAAGTCAAAACACATACATATAGATAGTTTGGATCATTGGCTAATGAAGTGAAGGAGTGATCGATTCCGAATAAAACTTACCTTGAACTTAGATTGTTTCAGAATAGGGGCACCTCCTGTGGCTCTTAGATGAACAACAACTGTGACAAAATAAGGATGGATAGAACGAAAAACCTTAGATACTATCAAATCGGAGCAATCGATGTATCTCATTAGCTATAAATCCATCTTTAGTGATACAATCAAAAGAGATTCAAGTGGAAAAATATCTTCGAAGAAGCAGTTACTCACTTTTCTGGACACAACTCGGCGATTCAGTCGCCATTGTTGGGATTTGGCTTGACGGAAAAGTAGAATAAAATTCTGGGAACTACGTTAACTAAATTTTCCTCTCTTTTTGTATTTGGATATTTAGGCCCAACATAGTTTAAAGCCCATTGATATGTACTCTCATGTGGGAGTTTAAAGTGGACAAAAGGAACAAAGCCTCTGATCAACATTAGGGATGAGAGAGACTTCCTTTTTTTGGCATCAATTGTCTTAAAACAACCGAAAAATGACAAAGTTTTGGAGGCTTTAACCAACCCACATTACAGACGCAAAAGAAAGAACAAAAAGCCCACAAAGGAGAAATCAAACAGAGAGATGAAACAGAGAAAGCTTAGACAGAGGAAGATGACATTTCTTCTTTGAAGAGGGCTAATAACCAAGAAGGAGGACCTCTAGCAACATAAGAGTTGAAGCGACCTTCTTTAGTAACACTCTCAGCTATGAAACGAGCTCCCCTATTAGCTTGTCTAGATTCCACTTGAAGTCTCCAATTGAGCAAGCCTTGAAGCACAATCAAATTTTCTTGAGCTTGAAACAAAAAGAATGGCCATGCTGATGGCTTCAGAATGGCACCAAAGAATTCACGAGATTCAGCTGCAAAGATGATCTTGTCTAGGCGCAGGTCCTTACACTTTGAATGGCCCATACTATGACTTGAAGAAGATTTTGGTCTTTGGAGACACTCCCTCTGAAGGCTTGCCTGCTATGAGTCATAACTGCCCCTTGAGAGTTCCTTATCACCCAAGCTCCCCCTCCAAGCTTATGCTTACCACTCCATGAGGCAGCTATGTTGCACTTTAGCCATGGGTCTGGTGGGAGTCTCCATTTACGGCTCAATGGTGAAAGGTGCCTTGCTGAAGATGATTGGGGCAAAACCTCTCCTCTTTTTGCTTCAAACCATAGGGATGCCTCTTCTTTGGCTTTACTGACCACTTCTGGGGCTGAGAATGAGGTCCCTTCAAAAACAAGATTGTTCCTATTTTTCCATACATACCAGTAGAGCCAAGGGAATGTTGCTAGAAGTTGTTTGTCTACTTGACTGTTTTGATGAACTTTTAACAGGTAATCAAAGTTGCAGTGGACAGAAGTTGAGTCAAAGCCATTTTCAGGGTGGGGGATCCCTAATATAGCCCAAACCTGTCTGGAGAAAGGACAAGAAAAAAGGAGGTGGTTGATTGTTTCTTTGTCACTTCCACAGGTTTGGCATTGGTCTTGAATCATAATGCCTTTTTTTGAAACAAGATTAGTCACAGGCAGGGCATTGGATAACATCTTCCACATGAAGAACTTGATCTTTGGTGTGGTTGGGAGCTTCCATACTTCTGACTTTAGACCATTTAGGGAGGGATATTGAGTTTCTTCCTTCCTAACTTGGTTTAAGATGTGTGTTTGAGCCAGCCAGTAGCCTGATTTAACAGAATATTCACCAGATTTATTGTATTTCCAGGCCCAAGTATCTGCAACTGATGAAGATGGTTGGATAGAAGTGATGAACTCAATGTCTTTCTGAAGGAAGTGAGTGTGGAGGCATGACATATCCCATCTTCTGGTTGTTGTATCTATCAACTCTGCTACTTTAAGATCTAGATCCACTGAGAAATTTTTGAGTAGGGGCATACGCAAGGGAGTATCATTGATCCAATTGGATTCCCATACCCAAGTATCCAAACCATTCCCAATGATTCTAGATAGTCCTTTGGACAGAAGCTCTTTCCCAAACCTTAAGTTGGACCAAGCATAAGATGGTCTTTGACCTGTTGCAGAGGCTAAGAAATCACTATTGGGGAAGTATAAGCTTTTTAAGAATCTTGTCATTAAGGATTCAGGGTATGTCAAGATCTTCCATGCTTGCTTGGCTAGAAGAGCTTAGTCGAAGCCCTGAAGATCCTTGAAACCGAACCCTCCCTCATCCTTGTTGAGGCATAGCTTGTCCCATCTCACCCAGTGAACTTTCCTTTTGTTTTCCAGAGTGTTCCACCAAAAGTCAGTTAAGACACTAGTGATGTTCTTACAAGTTGTTCCCGGTAGTTTGAAACAGCTCATTGCATAAACTGGGAGGGCTAAAGCTACAACCTTTAACATCACTTCCTTTCCCCCTTGTGAGAGTGTTCTGGCAAACCACCCAGAGACTCTAGAGTGTAGCTTCTCCCTTATGAAGTCCAACATTTTGACTTTTGAGCCTGAGAAGCATTCAGGCAGTCCCAAGTAGGTTCCTGTCCCTCCTTCTTTTACAATGTTGGATAAAGATTGAATGGATTGTTTGACTGCTGCAGGGACCTTTGATCCAAAGGTGAAGGCAGACTTATGCAGGCTGATTTCCTGACCTGAAGCTGAGCAGTAAGCATCAAGGACTTTTTTGAGATGGAACCAATGTTGAACTGATGCTTGACAGACAAAAAGGCTGTCATCAGCAAAAAGAAGATGAGTGATTGAGGGTCCTTCTAAAGATGCTTGCATTCCAACTATAGAACCAGAAACTTCAGCTTTGTTGATGTTATGGATCAAGGCTTCAGTGCACAATACAAACATGAAGGGAGATAGGGGATCCCCCTGTCTTAAGCCCCTTTGAGGAATGATCAGTCCATGTGGCTCATTATTGATTAGGACAGAGTAAGATGCAGAAGTTATGCAGGCTTGAATCCAGGCTATCCATCTGTTATGAAATCCAAGCTGTCTCAGCATACAGAGGATGAAAGACCATTCCATATGGTCATAGGCCTTGGACATGTCTGTCTTGAGTGCCATGTGGGTGTGAGAAAAGGTTGGGTGAGATTTGAGATTGTGTAGAACTTCATGGGCTATGATAATGTTATATGTTATCAATCTATCTGAGACAAAAGCAGATTGAGATGGAGATATTAGCTGTGGCAGAAGGGGTTGAAGTCTCTTCACCAAAACCGTGGAGATGATTTTGTATAGCACAGAACATAGGCTAATGGGTCTCAGATCAGCCATTGTTTCAAGTACTGGTGATTTTGGTATTAGGCATAACAGGGTAAAATTCCAGTCTTGTGGCATCAGTCCAGTTTCAAAGAAAGATTGGACTTTAGTTACTATCTGGGGACTTATCTGTGGCCGGTATTGTTGAAAGAAGAAGGCTGTGAAGCCATCAGCACCTGGAGCACTAGAGGGGCTAATGGAAAAAACAGCTTCTCTTATTTCTTCTTGAGTGATTGGCTTAATTAGGGAGTCATTCATCTCTCTGGTGACTTTTGGTGTGACTGCTGATATAAAGGAAGACTCTGAGAGGGTATTGGAGGATGTGAAAATGGAGTTGAAGTAGTCCACTGCTATGGCTGCCATTGATGCTTCTCCTGTTTTAAGGTGACCTTGAGCATCTTTCAGAGCCATTAATCTATTCCTTTTGCGGTTGGTTTTGACAGATTCATGGTAGAATTTTGTATTACAGTCTCCATTCTTCAACCATCTAATCCTGCTTTTCTGTTTCCAGTATTGCTCTTCTTCCTTGTAGGCCAGGTTTAGTTCTTTTTTGAGTCTAAAAAACTTCTTGATTACTGCTGAACATTGATGATTGTTCCACCTCTAGTTGAATCTGCAGGTCTTTAACTTTGGTACTGGAATTGGTGTGCAGAAGCTTTTTCTTTTTGCTTAAGCTTTTCCTGCATAGCCTTAATCTGTCCATTACTGTAATACCTTATGGATAGGAGTTTAAGTTCCACACTCTCTGAATACCTGTCCTGACTTCTGGTAAAATGAGGAGGCGCTTATCTGCCTTGAAAGTGCCTTTATAAGAGTCTTGAGATGATAACAACTTGAGCAGAACAAGCCTGTGATCTGAACCTCTGAAATCTAAAAATGCTTGGTTACTTGCAGGGAAAAGATTGAACCAGTTCTTGTTGCCAAAACTTCTATCCAATTTGGATTGGATTGTCAATTTGTTTCTGTTGCCTTTCCAAGTAAAGGGATTGCCTGTGCTAGGAAGCTCTTTAAGGTCACAGGAGTTGAGCATTGTGTTAAAGGCTTGAAAAGATTTTAAAGATCTTGCTGGACCTCCAACCTTCTCTGTGTTGTCTCTGATCTCGTTGAAGTCTCCCATAATACACCATGGCTCCTTGCTTCCCACTCCAATCCTTTGTATTCTTTCCCAAACTGCATCTTTTAGTTTGTAATTTGGATTACCATAAACACAAGATAAATATAAAACTTTCCCATACCAAGATAACTTTAGGTCTATTACATTTTTATCAAAAAACAACACTTGAACATCTACATTATCTTTCCAAAAAACAGCAAGACCACCACATTTGCCAATAGGATCCACTGTAAAAAATTGCTTGAATCCTAACCATTCCTGAAGGTCAACTAATACATTCCTTTTGGTCATAGACTCCATAATAAATAAGACTTTTGGGAAATGTTGGAGCCTCATTTCCTTAAGTCTGGGAACTGTCAGGTCAAAAAAACCACCTAACCCCTGACAGTTCCAGGATAATAGGCTCATTGATCCTTGGATGGTCCTTTAATGGGGACCATCCTCTGTGAGTTGGTTGAAGCTTGTCTTTTACGAGAAGAAGTATCACTTTCCGATGCCTTTCTTTTCCCTGAAGCTTTAACATTTGGTTGAAGATTGGAGGTAGATCTCTGACTTTTCTTCTGGTTGAGATCTTGTTGGTTTTGTGTTCTTCTTGTATGATCTGAGCTTTCTTCCTTGACGTTGAGAGTTGGAGCTAGATTGGGCTCTCAGGTTAGTCTGGGGTTCCATGCTCTTTGTTGCTAAGACCTCATTGCTAATCTGCATAGTATGGTCTGGATGTGGTTGTATGTCAGGGAGGACTTCAAACTGGGGCAAAGAGAGGTTTCTTCCAGCTGCAATAGCTCATGCCATCAGTTTATTGGTTGAGTTTGGGGCTTGAGAGGACGAGGACAGAGCTTGTTGGGCTTCAAAGTTAAAGATGATGCCTTTATCTTTGTTGAGATTCGGGGAGTAAATAGGTGCTGGTTCTAGTCTCAGAGCCGATCTTTGACCCCTAGGATCATTATCTAAGTCTTCAATTGATTTCTTAACTTTTTCTTCTCAAACCAGCCTTTCTGGTCCATTAGCAGCTAGTAGATATTGACGCATCTCTGCTAGAACCTCCTTAGCAATCCTTGGTCTTCCAGTCATGGGATTCATTCCTACGTGAGATGGCTTGAGAACTCCAAACAGGGGATCAGCTGCATCTAGATTATCTTGCTTGGCACTATTGCTCTGTTCAGCTCTGTTTTGAGACTCCGAAGCTTCTTCTGACTGAATAGGAGAGCCTTTAAGTAGGGCTTGTAGAAAGGGACAGACGTCCTTTTCGTGTGTCAGACGTTGGCAGGCATAGCAACGTTTTTGAATATTTTCGTAGTCATATTTGACTGTTGTTACTTCACCAGATGGTAGAAGAACCTTTTTAGATCTTCTGAGTGGTCGTGTGATGTCGAATTTGATCTTAACTCTTACATAGTCATTAATCTGCGCTTGGGATAGATCGAAAGCCGCTTCAGTCACTAGTCCTGCGAAAGCTCCTAGGTCAGCTATGGCTTCCCCTGTATAATGGTTAACTGGTACATTTCGAAGTTGAACCCAAATCGGAAGGAATGCAAGAGAATCCTGAGTTGGGTTCGGGGACCATCTTTCAAGAATGATCGACCATTGATTGTATGTTTGGGCTCCTTTGTTGAGTACCATTTCCAGATCATGCTAGAATTGAAATACAAACTGGAACTTTTCTTGAGATAGTGCGATACCTTTGACCCTTTCATATAACTGCCATTTTCTCGGCATATCACGAATCAAGCTTGACATCTTTTGACAGGGGGGGTTTAAGAGGCGACCGATCAAGCTTAACCGGTTTCTTTCACACGAGCTGAAGGTGGGCACATTCGGGAGGGGGTAAGGCTCATCATCATTTTCCAAAGAGAGGGATGCGATCGCTTGCTCCATATTAATAGTCATCAAGAAGCCAGAAGAACTTTAAGAAGATCGGAGGAGAGGAAGAGAAATTCGTAATCAGAAATATGATCGGAGAAGGAATATTTTCTGACACAGGGAGAGAGAGAAGAAAAAAGCAGTCGATTGAAGACAGATGCTCTATAGGAAAAGAGAAAATCAAAGCCTCTTTTTCACTCAGAGAGTCCTAAGCCCAAAAGAGGGAATCGATTGGAGGTACGTTGAATACTTGATGGATGAGAGAGACTTCCTATAAATAAGAGCTTTTAGAATATTAGTATTTTTTGCTTATTCTAGTTGTTTTGTGTACTTGAACGCTAAAAGTTTGAGTGGCCATTGATCGATCTTTGGAGGTTTTATGAGTGTAATCCTTTGTAGCTAGTGAAGGGCTTTGGAACGGTTAGCTCATTGTAATTATCGGTTCAATATCAAAGGAAAAATTTAGATCTTTATTGTGTTCTTGTAAAGTTTGCATATTTATCTCTAGTTTTACAAAGCTTTTGTCTTTTACATTGTTTCATTCATCTCAAATCCTAACATTGGTGTGGTGAAACTGTTTCGAACCAAACGCGATGACGAGTGTATCATAGGCGCCTATGATTGTCTCCGGTGACGAATATCCAAGCCAATCTTCATTACAGAGAACGAAGTCTGATCTCATATGGTTTTTTATATCGAGCATCTAATCGTCTATCCATGGAAAAAAACGAAGCTGGATCAACGTCTTACTTCCATTGACAAAAAGCTTGTTACATTATCGGATCTTCATACCAGGATGGTTCGAATGGAGGTGAAGCTGTTTGGTGATGATATTACACGCAAAAATCCATCAGACTCATCTAGTTATCAACCTCAGGTCACGACGCCACCAATGGTGGAGGTTGCTGGTGGGTACGATCACAACTCTCACACAACTAACCTAGCTAATCGGGCCAGTCACATTATATTGTAGAAGATTAAGATATCGTTTTTTTATGGTAAGCACAGTTCTGATTGGTTGGTTCTAGTGGAACAATTATTCACCGTTGGCAGGTATGCAGAAGATGAAATGCTGGAAATGGTGGCGCAGAGTTTTACAGGAAACATCCGTAGGTAGTTCAGTTGGGAGCTACTTCATTGCCTGTTTCTTGGCTGGGCCGATTTCAAAGAACGTTTATTGATGCAATGTGGTTAATCATTTGAGGCCATTGAATCAAATAAGAAAAATAAATATTTTTCACATAAGCGTAGTTGCAAGGACTTCAGAATTGATGGCAAGGATCGAATCGATTGATGCAATTGAAGAGGCCGACTGATGTCATGAACACCAGTAACGATCTCAATGGAAGCATCATATGTGGAGACTAAGATGACTCACATAGACCAACCACAGAAAAAGAAAGATGCATCGTTTATTCAAACAAATGGTCATGTTTATTGTATTACACAAAGAGAATGCACAATAATATATGCACACCATATGTTCGACAAAATGCTCATAGGAAGACACATCTTAACTCAAAGAAAGAACAAGATGTTGAAGACTTGGTGGTTTAAATTCAAATTGAAAGATATACTATTAAAAAAGTATTATGGCATCAACCGAAGAGCCTGTGTGAATATGTTCACACCATTAACAAATCAACAGTTCATGTTATAATAAGCCAACATTTTGATACTGCTCCAGCCTGGAATGAATGTGTATTTATCATAAAATGGAAAGGTCAATCACACTTGCGTTGTCATTGAGTTATCTTCAAAGTCTTAGTGGCTACATAAAGATTCTTATTGACACCAAGAAAGTGATGGAGAGATTGAGGTCAATGAGGTGAGCAAAGAAATGTATTTGGACATCATTAAACAGAATAGTGAGATAGAAAGGATGGTTGCAGATCGAATAAGCAAAGATTGCTTAGGTGAAAATCAGGAAATGAAATAATAATTAAAAGCATGACGTTAGTTACTATACAACCAGACTCTGGGCTTAAACTTCATTCTTATGCGTATAAGAAACATATATGGCTTTGTTGTGCTGGTAAAAATTGTGTCGGGGAGGAAGGAGCTTTCCTTAGATTTGCGATTTAGCATTTATTGGTTGTGGGCATGAAAGTCAAATCCAGTATTGACTCCCCTGATGGCCTTAGATACGATATAGCATTGCCTCACAAATTATGCAGAAATGATGTAACATAACTTGTCGTAGCGAAGCATGTTGAGAAAAATGAAAACAACAAAATTGATTCTAAGAAAGATGGTTGAAAAGAAAAAGTTGGTTATAAGGAAAGAGAAAGCAAACAGATTCTCAAACACACAGAAAAAATTTCTAAAGAAGAAAAAGATGAACTTGAGTTATTAATCAATAATGCTTTAGATCAATGCTTTTCTGCCTATATGGTCTGAATCTTTGAGTCGATGGAACCTATGAAGATGAGCATGTTGTACACAAAAATACCAGCCATGGAGATTATCTGACCAAGGAACAATGTGTTGATGTTCTCCAATACATACTTGTTTATATTTTTGATGGGTTGCACAAATTTTGGTATTACTATACTATTGTGGGAAATATTTATTGGTGGAAGCATGACGACGTTATGATAGTAGATGTTGGTGGAGCAAGGCACTTTTAGCATAGAATATTGTTATGGGACGATAAGGTGATGTTACAGTTTTTGTGGAATGCACTAACCAAGTGTGCCATATATACTTTGGGATATAAGTACAAGTATATGGAGTTGCAAGACAATAAATCATACTTTGGATGGCATCAACTAAAGCAAACAATGAATTGTAAGGAAATATTGCGGATGCTACTAAATTTTAGAACTCGGAGACCGCTTATTGTAGGTGATATGAAGTCTCAAATCTTGCACAAGGGGAGACATAAGCAGTTACACATAGTTTCGGACCTCAAGGCACATCACTCTCATGAGTTTGAGGTTGTTTCCAAATCTGAAAATGCTTCAGACCTCAAGACAAATGGACAACAAAATTAAAAGAAGAAAAAGTCTTGCAAGACTTGGATGTTCAAGTTCATAACTAAGAGTTTTCACATAGTTTTACATACAATATTCGGGTTGTTTGGTGAAGAGATATTTACAGTGTGGCCTCATTGGAGAGTAAAGATATTGCAGCAATTCTCAACACAACTTTTTTTTAATTCAAGCTTGAGGGAAAGCTTGTTTTAAAACGGGGGAGTATTGATACTTACTCTCATGTGCTGGAGGTTTAAGTGGAAAAAGGGAACAAAGCCTCTAATCAACAAGGAGGTTTTTCTTTAGGGATAAGAGAGACTTCCTATAAATAAGAGCTCTTAGAGTATTAGTTTCCATATGCTTATTCTAGTTGTTTTATGGACTTGAGCGCTATGAGTTTGAAGGGCTTCGGAACGGTTAGCTCATTGTAATTATCGGTTCAATATCAAAGGAAAATTTTGGATCTTTATTGTGTTCTTGCAAAGTTTGCATCTTTATCTATGGTTTTACAAAGTTTATGTCTTTTACATTGTTTCATTCATCTCAAATCCTAACACCCATTTCCATATTATATCGCGCTTGTAAGTGCAGTACAATGTGAAGATGCACAGCTCCATTATGCAGTAACCATAACATCTTTGTAGAATCAATCTCTTTTTATTTACTTCTTTATGTTACAAATAATATTCTAAATTGTTTATGATAAGCCCATTCATGTGTATACCAGAAAGAAGAAGGCCCAGAGTGATGTTAGCAGAGGCATTTCCAGAGCTGAGTTGGATCTGTTGAAGGCAAAATGAATAATAGGAAAGAGATTGTCAAGACTGAGGAGGAAAATAAGGGTACTATGGAAAATTCGAGAGGTGACCAAGAAGAAGGAATGGCAAGTGATGAAGAGAGAGAGAAGGCATAAAAGGAGGAGGTGTACGTTCGTGAAGAACATGTTGATTTCATGATGGTGGCTGTAGGATATTGATGTATGAGATCAATATCTTTGTGAGAGAGAGTTTTTGCTTTTTCTTGGACTGCTTCTCTGTTTTTTACGAATTGGTATTATTTGGTACTTTGTAAGACCTTTTTCCATTTCAATAAAGTTTTATATTTCTCTCTTTTTCAGGTTTATGAATATCTATTCTTAAGGAGAAAAAGTTGTGGTAAAGCTTAACATTGGTGCGGTGACAATGTGAATAGTCAATCGATCTTTCACCTAAAGAACCAGATCCTTGACACAACACTAAGCACCATATTGAACAACCTCGTTATTACACGTTTAATATGACTACGTGAAATTATGTTACAAAAGGTGGAGATGTCGATCTTTGAAGGCACTAATGGGTATGATTGGTTGGTTCTTGTTGAGCAATTTTTGAAATCGGCTTTGGGCTTCACCGGTGATAGGTGGTTCAGTTGGGAACTTATTCGCTGTCAGTTTCAAAACTAGAGAGATTTTCATGAACGTTTCCGGTTACCTTTTGGTGAATCCAATGAATTTGAACCAGGGAAACGCTAGTTTGCCATTCGACAGACTGAAACTATGTCAGACTATATCAAAGAATTTCAGGATCTCTCGGTTCAGATGATTGGGTTTAGTGATGAGAACCTTATATATATTTTACAATGAACTAAAACCGGAAATGAAAGAGGTCATACGGATGAAGGAACCTTTCATTTTACGTAATCATATCTTTGCGGTGTTGCGAATGGAATCTAGCTTCTTCTATCAAGCTATGATTGTTGTTCTCAATGTCGGAGTGAATCCAAACCATATAGGTCTTCCCATATGAGTCTTCCTAGGGAATTCCACTTAGTCCACCAACACTGGTTATCGGTCTAGCCAACATTATACGGATGCTGAATTGGATGCGATACACTACAACGTCATATGTTTCAAGTGCAAAGGAAAATACTATAAGGGTCATCAATGTCCCAATAAATCCTTACAGTTTTTGACTATTGTCAATGGTTATGACTTGGAATTATTGGATGAAAATATGATTGAACGCCCTGATATCGATGTTGAACCGGCTGCTACATAACTTATGGTCTTGTCACTTCATTCGTTATTGGGCATTCATTCTCTGAAG
Source organism: Iberis pinnata (assembly GCA_900406425.1). Classification (NCBI taxonomy): domain Eukaryota; kingdom Viridiplantae; phylum Streptophyta; class Magnoliopsida; order Brassicales; family Brassicaceae; genus Iberis; species Iberis pinnata. The sequence continues at coordinate 26,398 of OVBE01001482.1, forward strand.
ACTACCAACTTATTGGTAAGACTAACGTTATTTTCATGCTTGACAGTGGAGCTTCCCATAACTTTATCGATCCTACAGTCCTTACTCTCACCAAATTACCAATTATGAAGACTGCTTCTTTGGATATTATGTTGGATAATGGTGTGTCTGTCCAGACTCTTGGGGTGTGCACACGGGTTCCATTTCAACAGTCGGGATTGATATTTTCATTTAAATTTATTTCTTTAGAATTGGGTTAAGTGGATGTGATACTCGGTATTTAATGGTTGGAAACATTGAGTAGATGTGAAATTGATTGAAAATTAAAGGAACTAACCTTCGTTTATGATGGGTTGCGAGTGACTTTAATGGGTGATCCATCATTACATTCACACACTCTTCTCTGTCCATTGTGTCTCAAGATTATATTTCAGAAGACATTACTATACCACTGTTGGATTTAGCCCTCTCACTTCTACACAACTTATCTCTTCAGAGATCTTGGTTTTTTAAGAGTCATTTCAGCGTGTCTTTGAACTCCCATCAGGGTTACCTCCTATTCAGGGTTTGGAACATGCAATTACCTTGCTGCCAAGAACTTCAGCGATTTTGGTAAGCATGTACTGTTATCCCCATTCTTGTAAAGAGATTATGGAATCAATGGTGTCAGAGATGCTGAAGTCGGGAATTATCCTCCAAAGTTCCAACCCTTTTTCGAGTCCAGTATTGTTGGTTCGTAAGAAAGATGATTCATGACGCTTTTATGTCAATTATCGTGCTTTGAATAAAACCACGATTCCATATAAGTATCTTATTCTGGTCATTTACCAACTCTTATATGAGTTACATGGAATGGCGATTTTCTCTAAACTTGATCTTCGTTCGGGATATCATCAAATCCGCATGAAACCATCAGACATCGAGAAAACCTCTTTTCGTACATTAAAAGGCCATTATGAGTTTCTTGTTATGCCTTTCGGCCTTACGAACGTACAAGAAACGTTCCAAGCTCTTATGAATAAGGTTTTTAAACCGTTTTTTGCCACTTTGTATTGGTCTTTTTCGATGATGTGTTGATTTACAGTAAGTCTCTGGCTTAGCATACTGACCATTTTTCCACTGTGATGGAAGTATTTACGGATCTTCAACTCTTTGCTAATAAGGGAAAATGTCTATTTGGGTTGTCATAAGTTGAATACTTAGGTCATACTATATTTGTAGATGGCGTAGTGACTGATTCTGCTAAAATAGAATTAATGCTCCAATGGCCAACTCCAGCTTCTATCACACAATTACGAGGTTTCCTTGGTCTCACGGGTTATTACCGCCGTTTTATTCGTGGCTATGGTATATTGGCTAAACCCTTGACTTATTTTCTCAAGAAGGATCAATCAATTGGTCACCTTTGGCTCGCTCCGCATTTGACATGTTGTAGAAGACAACGTCCTCTGCTCTGGTCCTTTTTCTGCCTGATTCCTCGAAACCATTTATTATTGATGCTTCCTGGTTAAGTGTGGGAGCGGTTTTGATGCAGGAACGGCGCTCCATCGCACTCTTCAGTCATGATTTTACTCCTCGGGAAAAATTAAAAGCGTCATATGAGCGTGAATTAATGGCAATGGTACTTGCGGTTCAAAAGTGGAAACACTATATGTTGAGGCACAAATATCAGGTACACACGGATCATAAGAGTCTCAAATTTGTATTAGAACAGAAAGAAGTCAATATGGAGTATCAGAAGTGGCTTACGAAGCTGTTGGGATATGATTTTGAAATTTTGTACAAACCAGGCATTGAGAATAAAGTAGTTGATGGTCTGGCATGGATTAATAAACTGGAATTCTCGGCTTTACAGCCTCTTTTTACAGCACTTACAATGCCAACAATAATATAACTACAGGATGTATATGCATAAATTGTAGCTTGTACCAAGATCCAAACTTTGATTCAGTATTGCGTGAACAATGAAACTGCCAGCAAGTATTATCGTAAGGTGGATAATATATTATGGTATAAAGGCAGACTTTTAATTTCGGCCACTTTTGTCTTTATCTCAGTCATTTTACCAAAAGCGTATGATAGCAAAATTGTTGGTCATTCATGTGTGCTGAAAACTTTAAAACAGATCCAATTAGTGTTTCATTAGGATGGCGCATTACGGCAGTACAACAATACATTGTGAGTTGTGCTATTTACCAACGACACAAACATTCCACATTATCTTCTGTTGTTCTTCTTCAACCTTTACCTATTTCAGATTTGATTTGGGAAGACATTTCCATGGACTTTGTTGAAGGCCTCTCGGTTTCTAATGGATGGAATTCGATTCTGGTTATTGTTGATTGTTTGAATAAGTATGCTCATTTTCTGAGTTTGAAACATTATTTTACTGTTACAATGTCGCTAATCGTTTTGTCAATGGAGTGGTCAAACTCCATGGATTTCCGAAATCTATTATTTCCGATAGGGACAAGATCTTCTTATGTAATTTTTGGAAGGATTTGTTTTGATTAATTGGCACATCTTTGAAACATAGTACCGCGTTTCGTCCACAAACTAATGGGTAAACCGAAGTCCTAAACCGCTGTTTGGAAACATATCTTCTTTGCTTTGTTTCCGAGAAACCACGTGTTTGGTCGAAGTTCTTATCTTGAGCAGAATTATGGTATAATCTTCTTATCACTCTGCACTTAAGACATCTCCTTTTCGCGTCGTCTATGGACGTGATCCACCAGCTATCGTTTGATTTGAGCAAGGGTCCACGACGAATATCAATTTGGCTGATCAACTTCGATCACGAGATGAAGCATTGATGCTGGTTAAATCCAATTTACATAGAGTTAAGGCTATTATGTCACAGCAAGTAAACAAACATCGACGTGCGATTGACTTTATGGTGGGTGATTGGGTGTATTTGAAACTGCAACCATATTGTCAACAATCGGTTCACCAAGGAGGTTCTCAAAAGCTTTCGGATATGTTCTTTGGTCCATTTACCGAATCCAGTTACCACCCGGCTCTAAAGTACACACAGTCTTTCATGTCTCTCAACTTAAAGTTGTCATTGCCAAGCAATATCGTCCCCTACCTTGCCAAGTCCATCAACTGAGATAATCACACTGAATATTTCCTACCGACTAACATACGTATACAAGGTATAATATTAATAGTGATTTAGAATGGCTGATTCAATGGACAGGTTTCAATGAGTTGGATGATACTTGGATGTTGGCCAAAGACTTTAAGCAACAGTTTTCTCACTTCAAGCTTGAGGGCAAGCTTAATCACAAAGGGGAGGGTATTGATAAGCTCATTTATGTGTATACCAGAAAGAAGAAGGCCCAAAGTGATGTTAGCAGAGGCATTTCCAGAGCTGAGCTGGATCTGTTGAAGGCAAAAGGAATAGTGGGCCAAGAAATTGTCAAGACGGAGGAAAAAATGTACTATAGACAATTCGAGAGGTGACCAAGAAGAAGGAATGACACGTGATGAAGAGAGAAAGCATAAAAGAAGGAGGTGTATGTTGGTGAAGGACATGTGATTTTATGATTGTGGCGGCAGGATATTGATCGTATGAGATCAAAATCTTTGTGAGAAAGAGTTTTTACTTTTTCTTGAATTGTTTGTCTGCTTTTTACAGATTGGTAAATTATTTGGTAGTTTGTAAGACCTTTTGCCATTTCAATAAAGTTTTACATTTCACCGTTTTAAAGTTTCTGAACATATGTTCTTAAGGAGAAAAAGTTAAGGTAAAGCTTAACAATTTACTGGCAGTCTGGCACATAAAATTGTTTTCAGACACCCACCATAACATCTGTTGTTGGGAGGTGGAGCTCCGGTATACCAACCTCCTACCCATAATTAACATGTAAATCCCCCTTCTACAGAACTTTACCACAATGTGAGGATAACACCATACCTGTAGGCTGCAGCTGCAGCTGTAAAAGGTAACAGATTTGGAAGCACACTAAGCATTTATTAACATCTGTTTAGAGCTAGTAACATTTTATGCATTAAAAAAAGGAAGATAAATAAAACAGCGTTTCGCTAGGATGAAAACATTTGCTTTTAGCTATTATGATCCCATTAGACAAGAAGACAAAGGTTAGATTTTGTTCAGAAGTTTGCTGGCCAATTCGGATGACCAAGTTGAGATTGCTGATAGGGGCCAACTTGAGACGGCTGAGGAGACGGCACAACATTTCCACCAATCCCAGGTCCCATGTGGTGTGGATTTGCCATTGCACCAGGCTGTTGTGGGTGGAAGAGACCCTGAAACTGCATGTGAGATGATTGTGCTGCAGCGTTGAATGATGGATGTGCGGTATGGGACGATAAATAAGCACCATGAGGCGTCTGTGCAGCTACGTTGTAATATGGAGAAGACTGAAGGCTTGAAAGATCTCTAGGATTCTGCATCCAAATCTCAGAAGTCTCAGCCTGTTGTGCCAAATAAAGAAAGCACAAATCAGAAAAGGACATAATGGGCAAAAAGCTGATGTTGGGACAAGAGGAGGATATTTATCAGACCTGGGGATTTGGAATGTATATATTTCCATCCTTATATTTCATGCGAGATGAATCTTCAAAACCCATAGTGTTTCCAACTACACTAGAAGAACTAATTGGATAGCCATTAGGGTTGTTGTAAGTCCCAAAACCCGTAGGCCCACCTGGTGGGACTGGTTTATACTGTTGGATCCCATACTTGACACCATTTGAACTGCCCCCAGCCATCAGCACATAGCTATTACCATTTGAAGGGTGTGCATATGCTGCAGGGTTACCCGAGTAGCCTGGCATGGGCATCTGGGGAACATAGACTGGGGAAAGAAACTGACGATATGGCATGAGGTTAGGAAAATGTGAAACATGAACCTGCGGGTACATCTGTTGTTGCTGCATCGTGGGAATTGTAGATGAAGGGGCATTATTCAACATGTGACTACTTAATGCCTGTTACAATATCAAAAGCGTCCATGATTAGTTTATTCATGGCTAATGAAACAAAAAAATAACTATGACGCATTCAGGGGCCAACTGCTCATAGAGGATCCCCAAGATAGCTTGCAAATTAATAATAAAAAATGGATACTACCTCCTGCGGAGATGGTAATCCTTGTCCCCGTACATTTTCTTCCGTTGCAGGACTATAATACAAAAAGTCACCATGATTATCATACGCCTGCTGCAAAGGATGAAGCATGTCATTTTCAAATGAGTTATCTTCCATTTTTTTTTTTAAAGTTACAATTGCAAGAACCCTTACAGAAAATTTTTGCAACTCAAGAGAATCTTGTTGCTGTTCAAACTCTAAAGGAGTGTAAGGTGGACCATCCCTATTAAGCAATTGAATTCCTGAGTACTCATCCAAATTGTCAGATCTCTGAGCCTCCTTCTGTTCAGGAAACTGTTGCTCAGATGCCACCACCGAGATGGGTGAATCAGATCCAGAAGTTCCGACATTATCATCAAGAACATCAATAGGCTTAACGTCCAGACCATATGTTGACGCCTCGAGTAATGTAACTGGCTGACTGTAAACAATATCACCAAGTTACTATGGGAGAGATGCAAGTGATGCCAAACTTTATCCGAAATGTACAAAAACAAACAATACCACAAAACATCATAACTTACCTACGATCAGATTCTCCAAGCTCTTCTGAAGGGCACGATTCCTGGAAAACAGATGCTGGATTGCTTGAAGAATTGAACTCTTGAACAAAGCTACCAAAAGTTAGCTGGCAGCGGTCAGTCTCCGGGACACGAATATGATCTGCGATGATGACATTCTGACTTTCATTGATATGAACATGTGAAAGCTTATCTTGCAACTTAACAGCTTCTGTTTCCAAAGTTACAGAATTCTCTGCAGAACGAGCCTGAGACTTTGTCGGTGTTCCAATTACTCCAGGGTTACGTCCAACAGGTTTCTGATTGGTTTTAGGCTTCCACTCTTTATTCTGTGATACTCCTGCATTAGTTAAAGGTTGATCAAAAATATCAGAAGTCACGAAAAAGATGGCTTCACACCAGAACTCCTCAATATGTTGATAAAATAATTATATTATCACAAACAGAAGATATAGCAACATGGTCAGCAGGAATTAAACTGAAGTTGGACATACGTTCAATTCATAAATAATTTTGCATATATATATTACCTTTTATATGGCCAGCAACTTGTTGTGTTCTAGCATACTGGCCTTTATTCCCACGCTGTCTGTTCAAAACAGACCTATTCTTTTCCCAACCGCTGGGCATTACAGATTGTTGTGCATTAGTTTGACTTGGTTGATCAATCTTTTCCGTTGGGGAAGTTAATCGATGAGTATTTGGAGACCCATTTTTTCTAATAGAGGATCCTGACAAAGAACCAGCATGTGCAGATGGATCTTTACCAACATTTTCAGAAGGTTTTCCACCAAAACCTCCACCCCTTACTTCACGTTTGATAGCTCCCACAGGTGATGATCTTGAGACAAGAGATGGTACATGAACTGGATCTGTGGAAGACGAATAGACACCAAGAACCGAATTGGTTGATGTCAAAGCAACTCTACGGACTGTCAGCTTTCCATCAGAGAATTCTTTTTTGGTAGGACAGTCGATATGAGCAATTTTTGCCTGTCCGAGCCTGTCATCTGCTGAAAGATCTTCAGCCCCAGAAGAGCGATGATTTCCCAAACCACCTGTTGAACTGGCAAACAATGAAAATAGAGCAACATACTTATTTTTCTGATTTGAATAATTGAATTCAGCATAGTTATGGCTCAAAATTATAAGTTACCAAGTCCTTGTGGGGTTTTTTCCCCCCAAGAAGTAACCATGTTTGGTAAAGGCAGCGGTGGATGCCTACCAAGTGAACACAAGAATTGCTATCTCCATCTACCAAAAACTAATGCAACTAAAACGAATTTATGTTCACTTATTGTCTTTGCTAATTTTTTGGAGAAGTAGAACTAAAGCGGGTTATATTAGAGAAACAATCACTACAGAGGTATCATATCATGCTATTTCACATGTATAAAACAAAACAAGACAAGTCAGCGATAGAACACGCTAGAATAAAAACAACAGGATATAGCACAATTGATGAAACATACTCTTTCTTATTCAGAGCGGCCATCACTTTGCTAATTTTTGGTCCATAAGACTTGGCGGGAGAGTGCTTTAACTCTTCATCAACATTTAGAATAGACCTGTTGTCTCTAACAATGCGAAACTCTCTGATGGACCCTGCACTAACATGAAAAGAACAAACTCAGACATACAAAACAGTGTTTAGAGGTGAATATGGCCAGTAACACAAATGATATGCGAAGTATTCATGCCAAACACAAGTATTTGAAAATCAAATTATTACAAAGCATATACACTAAACACCAATTTCTTCTATTTTCCCTTGACCATCATAGGCTTTTTCGATTCAACTAAGCGTAATTTATGTCCTTTTCATAGAGCTTGGGTTTAGGAATCATTACAAAGTCAACTTAACAAAACTAAAAGATTTTAGGATATGCACAGAAAAGAAACGGGCAAGTATATTATCATTGCATCGAATTACCAGCAGCAGGATTTCTAGGATATGCATTTCGTGGAGCAACTTTCCTGGAGTAATAAAACCTATTGTAGCTTCCTCTCTGTCTATGACGTTCAAGCTGTGGAAAAACTTTCACATCACTGTGAACATTTCCAAGAGGCATCTTTCCATTAGCAGGCTCAATAAATACTGAATCCTGAAAACACAGAAGTCGCCTAAAAAATCAGAGGCAATGCAGGAAAAAGGATTGCAGCACTCTTTTTCACACGAGTAACCGCTAGAGAAGCTGACTTCCAAAATGAACAGAGAACAATACATAAAACAAGGTTGTAATGGACTTTAGGGATTCAGTAATATATACGAATGGTTAGAAAAGTTGATATAGTTTTCCACCACTAATATCTGAATTCATGAAAAAGATGGTAACGTCCAGTTAACACAGAATAAAATCTTAGCATACGTAGACAGCCGAAGAAATGTACTAGTAAACAAGCGCTACTACCAGTCTAACGCTATAAAAAATCTCCTAACCTAGTAACCTTCTTCAAATGCAAAGTCGAAAAAAACCCAATAACAATTATAACTTGTGCATTGAGACAAAGATTCAAAAAGAGTAGAAACTGGAAACAATATACCATGAAATATCTGCGACCTTACCTCTTTCTTCCTGTCTTTTTTCCTCTTCACCTCATGGAATGGATCTGAATAAAAGAACGGCTTTAGCGAACCAAAATTATGATGTCAACAATAGCACGATTATTAGCCAACCATAACCAAAGATTGAAGAGCCAGTATGATCGATACTATTTCAGGTATAAAATAATTTAAGAATTCTGGAAAGAAACCTCAGAGCTACTTGTCTATCCAATTATTACCAAAACTCCATAAGAGTATAAGACTAGGCAAAAACCGAAACTTGCATGACCTATCTACAGCAATATTAATATGCACCACACCACATGTAAGAAGGCGCATATGTTGCAGAATTCCTCACGATCAGAGTAACAACTTTAGTGAGGAAGAAACACAAGAGTAGAGCAAAGCAAAAAAGGTAAAACCCTAGCTTCCTTCAAAGCAGGAATCGATAAGGAGATGAAGATATAAACCTTGATGAATTAGCTTCTGCACGGCCTCGTCAGCGTCCATGTTAGCTTCTTTTAAGGCGGAATAAATATCGGCGTCGGAGTGATTACCTACAATTTCCTTAATCGATTGAATCGTCTTCCTCGCTCCATCATCGAATCCCATCGCCCGATTACCGCCAGTTCTGGACCCAGTCACCATTATCGATCAAGTGGTATCGAATAATCGCAAACACGGAACAGAGAAATACAGGGATCGATATGAGTATCTAGCAAAACGAGGTCCGATCCGCAAGTCAGTCAAAGCTAAACCCTAAAATCAGATACAGCGCTAGGGTTTCGAGTACAGAGAAGAGAAGAGAAGAGGGAACGACTTTAATAGAGGAAAAAAAAAAGAGAGTAAGGATTTACAAAACAAAAACGAGGGTTTATTCTTACGCGTCGGAAGTTATTGTTTGAAAATAAAAAATCACTAATTAGTAAACTAAAATGACCAATTCTCCTTTCTCGATAATTCTTAAATAAATAAATAAAAATTTAACAAAAAAAAATAGTTAACTTGATAATATACAGTGCTATACGTACGATTAATATTCTCTTTTAAAATATAACTAGATATTGAACCCGCGTAAGAAAAATTTATTAAAATTTATTTGCATATTTTTTATATTTATAATACTATATATATATGAAATTCTATCATTGTTAAACTTTAAACTGTAAATCTATATTTCAACTAAAACTTTACAATGTTCCATTTTTTGTATTTCAAAATTTTCTATTTTTCTAATGTGTTAATATTTATCGGTTGTTTTTAATATCCAAAGTTACATAAAATATACTTTTGTTATAATTTATCTTATTGTGAAATAATATATGTTAATTTGTATTCGAAATATTTATTAATTGTATAAAAGTATATATATTTGTTAAAATACTGTAAAAATCATCTTGTATTTTTTACTATATGTAATATACTTTTTACAGTAATTAAAAGATCTTATTCACTGATAGTAAAAAAATCTCTTTACAAAATACAAATAAACGTAATACATTTTTATTTATTAATAGTATATGAGTTTATATATTCAAGAGATATTGAATCAAAAAAGCTCTTATATCTTATATTGTATGCAATATTATTATCTTTATGCATGATTTTCTTTTTATAATTACTTTGTTATATACATAATGTTTTAATGATACTTACAAAATATATTCAATTAAATATGTTAAAATATTCAACTATATATAGATATATATATATATAAAAAATATTATGTGTATAAAGATAATCTAATATATATTTATATTCAGTGACCATAAACAAAATAGTATTTTAAAATACATTACATAAAAAAGTTTATTCTAAAATCATATATAATGATGACTGAATTCATATATATA